>VUQR01019059.1:5808-31542 GCA_015108515.1 Hemichromis elongatus | reverse complement strand
TACGTATTGGGGTTAAAAAAAAAAGGGAGGAAAAGTCATGTTGGGGTTAAACAGGATTCTCAGTCTCCGGGCAGCTCAGATTCAGCGCTGTGGTTCGCCGGCGGGAGCCAGACTCTCACCCCGATCTTCTTCATGCCAGAACACCGGTGCCAGTTCGAGGATTTATTGCGCGTGTCTGTTGCTGCTGCTGCTTTTGACGCCTCGGGTGGACTCCTCATGGTGGTGAGTCTGCATCCATCACACATACTGGCCTACCTACCTGCTACGCTGATTTATTTACTAAAGCATCATAATCATCATTATTATGCTATAATAATTTAGCATAACAATTTTAAATAATACAATTTAAAATGCCCACAAAACATAACGCCTTATTCTAACGAAGCTGAAGCTATTACCCTGCTCTACTTTCTTTCCCTAGAAAACTCTCCAGGGATCCAAATCGAGATCAAATGTAACTTATGAAGATTATTTTAATAACATTTTTCCAATGGCAAAAGCAAAAACAAAACAAAAAAAAACTCCATTCCAGCTAATTTTCCAACAGAAAAGGCAGTTATGAGTGTTGAAGCTTTGGATCAGTTAATTTATTATCGCGGACGCACTGTACAGCTGACAGTGCTTTTCTCATCAGAACTGATGGCAACTATTTAATACTCTCACTCTTTTTCTTCTTCTTCGTCTTCTTTTTTTTTTGGAAAATTTTGTGCATAATCTAAATGAGCTGGCTTGTACTAGTCGCATATGATAGCTGCCATTAAAGAGTGCGCTTACGAGTGATTTAACAAGGTAGTGAGTGCAAAGAAAAACTCTTAAAAAACTCTTTAAACTCTTAAATCAATTTAATTCTAACTGACTCGAAAATGAGCAAAGTGCACGACGGGACGTTAAAGTAAGAAAGATAAAATAATATGAGTTCATAAGTAAGATTCGAACTTCTTTGCGTCTAAAATGTATTTTCTTCGTGTCGGTATGCTGGCCTGCCATGTTGAGTAATAATAATAGAGCGATAAACGTAATTTATGTCGGCGCTGTTGGCTGAGCGCGTGTTCGGCTCAGCTGGAGCCCGCATTGGACAAGGCACAGCAGTCATTAATCCACCAGGTACCACTCACAAACACACATGACTTCACTAAAACACCACCCAAACCAGCCGCGCAGAGCGTAGGCGAACGGGTTAAAAAATATCTCACTGCCTGCGCACTAACATAAGTGAAAATGTCCATGCCTGTGAGTGTGTTTACAGGAGAAGTGTCTGTGTGTGGGCAGGCGTAGGGATGATGGAAAGCCTAATAGTTTGTGTAGATTGAAAGCAGTTATGGGTAGCGGCTTTGACTTGGCATTACTGACTTTGGGCGGGATTCAGTATGTTGGAGATATACTGCTTCCTCTAACGGTTCCTTATATTTATTTATTTGTTTTTGGTGGATGGTGGCTGAGTGGTGACAGGGACAGATCAGGAGCTGTAGCACCTTAGGGTGGGAGCAGAAAATGTTGTAGCCACTCGAGAAATGAACAAAATAACATGTCTAATTTAATAAAATTGCTGTAAAGTTCATCTGAAATGAAGACTTTGTAGTTTTAACTGGGAGGGGACAATAAAACACAGATGGAGAGTGTGCAATGCTCATCCTTTGTGTGTCCATGCCTGTACCAGACGGTTGATTTGTGTTTCTTATATGTAACAAAAAAAACAAAAACATATTTATTTGTTCTGTTTTCTTTTTTCCCCTTTTGCATTAGTAACAAGTTCTGGCTGTGTCATTTAAAATCAGAGCACAGCTCAGTGTCACCATGTCTCCCAGTCATCTTTCCCTTGTGATCCACAGTGCAGCAAGTTGTTTTAGACCTGTGGATAATGATTTACTATCCTATAAAATCCACAAGTCCTCCTTACTCTCAGAGAGAGGGTGAGAGCGAAGAGAGAAAATTAAGTGTGAATTGCTGCTCTGGCACTTTCCTTTGATGAGCACTCTGTTCTTTTTTTCCCTCCCCTCTAATCCCTCTCTGGGGAGTGTAGAGTCTCCAGTCTCCATCCTCTTGCCCGGCCTCATAAAACATGACCACACAGCTACAGGCTCCCTGGCCTCTCCTCACTGAACCGCCAAAGCCTTGTGACCACCAAGCTGCAAGACGTCTCGCGCTCACGCGCACACACCGAGAGGCCTATCACAATTAAAGTTTATTCTGGGCAATCTCAATGCACCATTTATCTTGATAGGACACTGTAAAAGTCTGTTTTATTATGGCGAGGCAGAGAGACTGCAAGAGGCAGGCAGGAGAACAGTGAGCAAGATGAGAGCAATCGGGCAGAGGACAGAGGAATAAAATGAGTAAATGGGTTCTTAGTTTGACAGGGTTATTGGAGGCCCCAGACTTCGTGCTCTGATTTGTGACAGCATGATTTCAACTATCCCTTTGGGAAACATTTAAACACACGTACACACACAGGTCTTGTGGGGAGAGGTTAAGTGCTTATTTATTTGGAGAGCGGAGTAAATGGTTTCCACTCCCCTCCTACTCGCAAACCTTAAACTGTTAAGTGTGGGGAACTCTGACTTACAGAGGACTGGAACTGCAGCTCTCCTTTACGCCACTCACCACCTATAGGTGCACGTTTCCACTTGTGCCTACGTGTTTGCATAAGGGCACCAGGGGTTAGCAATCAATTGTAATATATAATCAATCGCTCTTGCCTGCTGATTTTTAAATATGAATGGCCAACGGATTGTGGATTCAGTTTAAAATAGTTCTAAATATGCCCCCCCCCCCCCTTTTTTTTGTTTGTTTATCAAAGGTACATTGGTGCACTAGGTGCCCGTGTAATCTGTGACAACATCCCCGGCCTGGTGAACAAGCAGCGGCAGCTTTGCCAACGCCACCCTGACATCATGCAGGCAATTGGGGAGGGAACCAAAGAGTGGATCAGAGAGTGCCAGCACCAGTTCAGACACCATCGATGGAACTGCAGCACACTGGACCGTGACCACACTGTCTTTGGACGTGTCCTGCTGAGGAGTAAGTCCACGTGTGTCTACATGTAAATCTGTGTGGAAACTAAATGTCATGACAGAGGGAAGGGAGGGTGAACCAAGCTCTGATTGTGACTATGTGAATCCTCATTCCCACCTTTCTTGTTCAGTTTTTCTTCCTTATCTTTCACTCCTCTTTGTTCTTCTGCTTTTGCTTTATTCAGTCTTGCTTTTTCTGCTTTACATATGCTAGTGTGCCGTGTTTACAGTCACTAATGGACTGTTGTAATGCTTACGCCTCATCAATAAACACACACATATCAAGACGTGGAATTGTCGTCATTTGGTTTTTCAGCCCCTGCCAGAAGTCTCAACTTTTCTGCACAGTCATGCATACACACAGACACACACACAGGCCCATACATATTTTGCCTGTCTTTAAAGGCAGCATATGTATAATTCATCCTCTTGAAGACCTTTGGAAGTAAGAACCATCACCTGGCAATTTAGCATTAAAGATTAAATGATACATTATTCATAATGATTTTCTTTTGCAAATGCTTTCTTTGACAGTAGCAAGCATTAAATGAATATTGTTGTATTCTGAATGTATCATGGATGCAGCACTGTTTCTGTAAGTCACTCAGGAAGGTGATGCTGTGACGCTAACTACAATTATATGCATGGAAAATACTTTTTCTCTCACTTTGTAGCATTTTTGAAAGGCATAGAAGGAAATCCTCCATTAGCAGCTGCTCACTTTTGTGACGGGGCGCAGGTTGCACGAAAAGATGTTTGTCTCTTGGTTTCTGACATCACCGACATTCCGTGGCTTGCTGCTGCTATCCCAAGCATGTGTGGGGGCTGACGATGCATGGAAAAAAAAGTAGCAGATATGGAGATAAAGGCTGCATGTGTGTGTATGGGGTGGAGAGGAATAAACAGTAATGTAGATGTAAATATTTAGAGAGATATTCTCACTGTCAGACAAACATCGCAGGTTTGAAAGATGACCAGCAGTGCCCTCCTCAGCCCTCTCCCACATACAACCCCCCTCCACTGCCCCCATCTCCTCGCAGACGAAATGGGACACTCCAGTGAATACAGCGCATGCAGGTTGGATCGCACTCTGCCCGCAACTCTTAAGGAGCAGAGTAAATGTGAAGTGTCCCGCCCTTAGTTAGCTAAAGTGCTGGTATTTTCATTTTGTGAAACTTAATCCTTTCAACACATTTTGAGACGAAAGTCTCGCTTCACTAATGCAGCTTGGCGCCAAAAGCATTAAATGCAGTCAACATCAGCGTATCATAGTTTTTCCAGTTTTTCAGACAAACGCAAACAAGTGCAAATCAAACATGAACATGAGAATTAACTCTGAGTACTTTTCTAGCCTGGGTAAGTTGGATGACTCTGTGATCGATAAAGCAAGACGTGTCAATTAACGTTTATACTTTTAGGACCTGAATGTTCTTAGAAAATGAAACCGAAATCTGCCTTTTACATATCTTTATGTGCTAAGATTATATGTTAGCTCCAGGCTGGAATTGAGCAATATAGGCTCAAAGATAGAAAGATTTATATAGAGCATACAGGTAAATTTCTCAGAAATCTAGAGTTATACTTTTACTATTTTTGACCTATTACTCAATAAATTGTTAAGTGTAGATGTTCACCGAGTCCATCCAACTAATGATTTTTGTTAAACGCCACTTTTTTTCTCAGGGCGAGATTGTGAAATCATTAGGGCCTTTATCTTTGATCGAATTTCATGGCTAATTTCTGTTTAAATATCCTGATCTGGGCAAACTGACAGACCAAATAGCCAAGTTACTGCTTGTGAAATTCAGCAGCCAGTTTTAAAAATAGAGAATAACGATCTCATTTCAGTTTCATTTCACGTTCGCCTGTTTGTTTCCAACTTTGAGCACAGAGACACCAAATAAAAAGGGTTTTTATCCTGTTGATAAACTGTCTGAAAACGAAGAAGCTCCCATGCCTCTTGCTGCCATGTTTTTTGGATTATTCATTCCCGAAGGTGCTGCAAAAAGCAACTGTGACCAAACACTATATCTAATTCTCTCTGTGTCTTTGGCCAAACAAAAGATGAGTCATATTCTAAAGAACGAAAGAGACCAGCAAAGAACAGATGAGCAGAGCAATGGTAGATAATGCTGTCATGACATCACCCTGGCGCTGATTAATGGGGTATCACTGTGTCTGTATTCAAACAATTTATGTGAGCAGAGGAGAGCCCCACAGCTAGGATTATTTCCATGATAATATTTAAACAGAGCTGGTCTATACTCTACTTCAAGCCTGATACGCCCTGTCAGCTGCACCTTCAATGTCCTAATGGCTCATACCTAGGCCCTGTTATAGCATTATGTATATTTGTGTATGCATGATAACATGTGGGCTGCAAAGTCTTTGGCACTCAGAGAATCTGTTGCATGGCATGATATGAGTAACTCCAGTTTCCGTATTCAGAAACAGATTGTGTTATTCTAACCTCTACCCCCATCTAACCTCTGTTTCTCATTTGGGTTTTCTGCTTTTGCTCTCAGGCAGCCGTGAAGCAGCATTCGTCTATGCCATCTCCTCAGCAGGAGTAGTCTACGCGCTCACTCGAGCCTGCAGCCAGGGGGAGCTGAAGGTGTGCAACTGCGACCCTCACAAACGCGGACGAGATAAAGATGATAGAGGAGAGTTTGACTGGGGTGGCTGTAGCGATAACATCAACTACGGGATAAAGTTTACCAAAAACTTCATAGATGCCAAAGAGAGAACGGTCCGAGATGCTCGGGCACTCATGAATCTACACAACAACCGCTGTGGCAGAACAGTAAGTGTTGGACTGCTATGCATTAAAAAACATTTAAACATAAGGAACCTGTGATGCTGATGTTTCAAGCGTAGATTCAACAAAATTTAAAAGAAAACGGACAGTATTTTACAGCATCTTCTAGAGGATTACATACCTGCACAGACACTTTAAGTTTTATATTCCAGAACTGGATAATCATCAGTGGATTTCACAATTACATTTTACTGAATCTATATGTGAAAACAATGGTGAACCTGACAGGTAAAAACACTGCGGCCTAAGAAAACAGTAGCAAAATAGAAAAATGCTGCAAAAGCAAATATAAACATAGTGGAACGTCAATAAAACACAATGGGCAAAGAAAGAAGCTCACAAAAACAAGCCCAAAAAACTGACAAAACACAACAGAAGTGTTTTGGGGGAGACAAATATATCAAGGAACAGCTACAGAAGCAGAAAGCAGAACTCACATGTTCGAATTCAGGAGTAACTTCACTCCCGAGTTAGTGCATTACAGTGGTAAAGTTTTAAAAGCGAAAACAAGATTTGTTTTGGTTGTTAGCAAGATAGAGCCATTCACGTACCACTAGCAATACTAAAGCACGGCTGCAGCATGTTCATGGATAGAGCCTGGTCAGTGCTCTGTGTATGGCTTATTTAGCAAGTCACAAACACACAACAGTTGCAGGCTTTACAGTTTTAGTACTGTTTACATTGACTTGGATTGTTGGGAATTAGGGTTGGTGGGGCTGTTCCAGCTTTCTGAGTGAGAAATCCAAGTTAGGGGGTGTTCCAGATTAAAATTTTGACTTCTAATATGATCTGGAACACAGCACAACAGAAAATCAGTAATAGAAAACATTTACCCGCAGTATTATTTGAATCATGTGATCAAAACACACGTTACCCTCCATCTTTTCTCAAATTGCAGTGTGTTTGACCTCTCAGGGCCACCGTAGAAACCATCCAGGCAGAGATGATAAAGGTGTTATCTTCATATGTTAATGCTAAGTGTAAATGTGAATCGGATTAATTCCAAAATTCAGTAGGAACATGTCTTTCCGGAAATGGCATCCTGCATAATTTTCTGATAGCAATGATATTGGGAAATTTTGTTAAAAAAAAAAAATCCACATGTCACAAGTTACTTAACTCAAAACCTGAGCTGACAAAGCTAACACTACCCACAAGACATTGGGTGTAGTAAGAGGTGCATTTAATGAGGAAATGTGTCATAATTATAATTAAAAAGGAAATTTTTTTTAAAAATCCTGCTGAGAATTTGCCAAATCTCCTTCTCTTAGGCGGTAAAGCGCTTCATGAAGCTGGAGTGTAAATGTCATGGAGTGAGCGGCTCTTGCACACTACGGACATGCTGGAATGCCATGTCGGACTTTAGGAAGACGGGTGACTACCTGAGGAGAAAATACAACGGGGCTATTGAGGTGATGATGAATCAAGATGGGACAGGTCTCACTGTAGCTAACAAGGACTTCAGGAAGCCTACCAAAAATGACCTGGTGTACTTTGAGAGCTCTCCGGATTACTGCCTGCAAGACAAAGCAGCAGGTAAGACAGCAGAACTGAAAGACAGGGAAGCATTTTCTCATGGATGTTGATGGATTGCCCCGACTGTGTTATGTTTTAGGGGTGTTATGTGTATACTGTGTGTATACTCATGCATGACTAGTGTGTTTGTGTGTGTGCATGTATGTGTGTGTGTGTGTGTGTGTGTAATGGTAGTCAGATAACACAGCAGGCCTCCTGTGTGATGTCTGTGGAAGCTAATATCCTTGTACCCTGGGGAAATGGCCGTTGACGGCCGTGACCACCTGACCTCTGTCAGTCTCTGTCAACACACACACACATATACACATGACTCCATGGTCTGGGGATGTCTTCATCAACCTTTGCACAATACACCTGATCAGTTGTGTCCGTTTCTGATGCATTACTATCAGACAGTTTTTGGGGGACTGACATCAACACTCGCATCACTGAGAAGCTTTTCACAGTTTTCCCTCACCCTTTCTCCCTTTGTCTGCCTTTTCCTTTGCCCCTCATCCGTACTCCCCCTCTTTCTCACCTTCCCATTGGAATCCACAGCCTAGGGACACAAGCAGCTAATTTAATTTCTGTCTGTCACAGTCTCTCTCCCTCTCTGTCTGTCTGAACTAAGCATAGCTGGAGGCCAAAGTGGGCCTCAGAGTGTGAGAGCCTGTCTGTCTGTCACGCTCCACTGTCCATTTAACCCACACACACACACCCATACACACACATAGGGTGGCTTCAAAGGGAGCAGTGGCTTGGGAAAGGCAGTGTAACTATAGGCCACTCTACCAACACCGCATAGTTGTGTGTGTGGGTTTGTTGTTCTACGGGCAGCTTGTTGTGATAGGTAGCAGTTCAAACAGGGAGCTTCTCACACCAAACATGAGCGCTAATCTCGTTTGGGATGACATTCACATAAGACAGACGATATGAAACGGCAAAGGCCACACCGAGCATTACGATACATTCACTGTTGGTGGCTAACATGTTGCACTGATCCAACATCAAACAACAGAGACTTAACAAAACTAAAAGTTCTGACTTCTGTTGCAGAAATAGAAAAAAACACATTAATATTTGTATTACAGTGATTGCAAAGGCAAGGATAAACTTGTTTAAAGGACATACAAAATTAAAAAAAAGGAAATTGTTGTACTTATGTATATCTGTTTTTAGAAGCCTTGGTTGCTTGAAAAACAAGACAAATATATTTATCAGATGTTGTACACAGTGGATCCAAGTGTGCTCCTGCAGGGCTGATGTTACCTGCTTTCCTCCTTGTGTATCCCTGTACCAGTTGTTGCCAATATGGAATCACTTCATATCTTCTTTGGCAAAGTTTTCCACGGTCTCCTCTTTTTTATACTCCTCAAAGAGAATTTGCTTTGGCAGGCGATTGGTCAGCCATCAGGAGACGTGACCTAACTGCTACCTGCACTTCCAAATGGTTTTCTCTCTTGTCTCTGGGTCTCGTTATGTCTTGCCACTTGATGCCTGGTGTCTGGCAAGAGGGGTGCTGTTGGGAGTGTTAAGCTTTCCCAAGATTGTATGTGTGCTTAAGAAAATGTCTCTTTTTTGAAAAATAGATGATCAAGGTTTAATTTTATGTTGGCAACACATTTAAAAACAATCTGGATAGAGACATTTTTGCCACTGTGTTATGTCACCTCTTCTTCTAAAAACATTGTAAATGTTTGGAAGCTAAGTAGACTGCAGTAGATCTAAAAATGTTTTCCCATTCTGGTTAGATATATGATTTCAGCAACTCAATGCTTAGGGGCCTCCTTTGCATCATTTTATAATGCGCTGAATGTTTTCAGCGGGTGACAGGGTCTGCACTGCAGGCAGCCTGGTGGAGCCGTGCTGCAGGAATACATGCAGGGTGTGGTTTGCTGTTGTCTTCCCGAAAAAGACTTAATTTGGACAGTTGCCTCTATTGCTCATAAACCTGCATGCAATATTCTTGTTCATATATATTTTATAAGCTCTTAATTATGTATTTATCTAAAAAAAAATATACACAACATCTTAACTTTTTAGGGAATTAGGTTCTACTTTTGATGACAGTTACTAAGTTACTTCTAATAAAAGGAGCCAATGGATAAATGCAGCCACGATGTGATTAAATGAATTTCAGATATGAAAAGGGAAGGAGACGGCCAAGCAGTCTAGATAAGGATGACATAAATTATATTAGTAGAATAATGATTGATCCATACAAATCAGACACACTTTTAATCTTGTAACAACAAGTGTAACATTTATTTACACAAGTTTAGACCTGTAAATCATCACTGGGAATTATCTCACCCTAGAAATTGCAGCTGAATGGTAGGCTTAACAAAAATTATTACAAGGTTTAACAAGGTTCAAAAAACACTCCAGTGTTCAAGCTATTAGAGTTTTTTTTGCCAATTATTTAGAATCAGAAACAGAAAAGAGTTTATTGCCAGATGTTGAGCAGATTTACAGCATTAGGAAATTGCTGCAGTACTTAGTGCGAAACATATTATAAAACAAACAGTTAAATAAATAAAAAAAATAAGAAGAGTGATAAGCAGATTGATATAAGCCTTATGGTTAAGGCTTTACATTAAGAAAGATTAAATTAGAGATTACATTATGACACTATGTTACAAATACTTGTGGAACTGCAAAAAACAAAGTTTCTTTCTGTAAATTACTTACTTTGTTATTTTTTTAGCTATGATTACGCCTTTAACAGAGAAGTGATATAGGACCAGTAAATTCTGTTTTGCCATTCTGTTGCAGGTTCTCTGGGCACAGCTGGACGGGTCTGCAATAAGACGTCGCGTGGCACAGACGGCTGTGAGGTCATGTGCTGTGGGCGTGGCTACGACACCACGAGAGTCAAGCAAATCACCAAGTGCGAGTGCAAGTTCAAGTGGTGCTGCTCTGTGGAGTGTAAGGACTGTGAGGAAGCTGTAGACATACACACATGCAAGGCTCCCAAACGAGCTGAATGGCTGGACCAGACCTGAGGACACGCCCCCCACGCTCCCTGCAATGCAACCCCGCCCCTTTCCCCTGTGCAGGATATCCTGTGGAACACGGCATTCTGGGAAAGTTTGTCCAAAAGTGCTCTGCATCTCCGCCTTCCCCTCCCCTCCCCGCAACCTCGACTCAATGCATGGCTTTTCTACCTGTCTCTGTGAAAGCACTAGAATTCAGTACCCGTCAATATGAATTAATACCCATTAGCCCCTGTTTGTGAATGGCACTGTGACTGAACTGCTGGGATCAGATGAACAGTGATACCAGTGATACCACCTTTGGGGTTCAGGTGGATTAGGCTTTCACTGAAGATTCAGTTCTTGGGTTAAAATGGTTTGCTGCTTTCATGATGCTTTAAAGACTAATTTTTACATTAACTGAGCCTTCAAACGTATCCAGTATTATTACAACAACATCATATACTCACATAACGTTGCTTCATTTTGGGGGAAATACACTTTTACCTAAAAAAGAAAAAAAGAATACTAAGTTGGACTTGGTAAGTGCAATTTGAGTGGACATCTAAGAGTAAGTTTGGCTGTGTGTGGCCAAACAGTCTGGACAGCTGACTAACAGAGGACAGTGAAATAGACGTTTGAACTTTGAATCCGACTGCAAAAACAAAGAAGAAGAAGAAAAAGCTGTTTAAAGCGATTTATTTAAGCTGTAAGGTGTTGTTTTGTTTCTCATCCGAGGAAGACGCTGCACTACGTTGGCTGACAAAAGGAGAGAGAAGAGCACTCCCATTATTGTGATTATCTGGTCTACTACTCGTTTTCAGCATGCTGCTGAGAAGAAGATGAAGAAGGCCTTGGTGGCTGTTCAGTCACACCAAATCTTAACATCAGACAGATTTCACTACTTTGCTCTTCATCTTGCTTGTATAACATTGTGTATATTGCCTTATCTAAGCAGATGTTCATATGAAATATAAGGTGCATTAGTCTGACACTGGAATCCTGGTTTTTTGTTCAGATGAGCATATATATTGAGGCTGAAGGCAAAAATATAGAGAACGCAGGGCTAATCTGTTTAACAGTGAGTAAACATTGCCCTGCTGTCATAATGTGCCCTGTTATTGCCATCACACACACATACAGTTGGCGTCCTTACTACTATGAGCTGAGAGACACTGGACACTAATAATACAATGTATGTCAGCACAAAGGCTGATTCTGTGTGGGTTGGGGAGGGTGTGTGATATCAGTCAAGGGGAGGGAAGTGTTTGATTAAAGGCCCAGCTTAAGCCCCAACCCCTGCTGGCCCTATCCCACCCTTCGCTATGTGGAATTCCAGGTGGGTCCCAGGCTAATGACTAGATGGCTGTAATTACCCGGGGCTGTTGATAGCTGGTGATTGGACATGGTTGTGCCACAGAGGATCTAGTGTGGGCTCCTGCTGGGACCACATTTAATCAAAGGCTTCTTGGCCGGCTTATCAAAGGGAATACTTTTCCAGCAATCTTCTTTGCTTCAGCCCCCTCAGCTCCCCAGACTCTCTGTCCACTTCAGTCTCAGTTATATTAGAGAGTCCAAAGACTCCTGATAAGATGTACGGGATATCACATGCAAGAACAAAAAGTAGCGTGCACATGTATGCTTTTGGAAGATCTGACAGATAAAGCTTTAAACCACTGTTTCTTCACCAACAGCTAAAATTTGTCTTATTACAATTTGTTGCAAGGTTATAATACTTACAGCTGTTTTAGAGACCATCCCTTCTTGTCCTCATCCGGGAGAGATCATCTCTATAGGCTCTCTGCATCTGCAGGCTGTGGGCTGGAGACCACAGTGGTCTTTTAATAGCCATTGGGGGCAATATCATTAGATAAGATAAGCTTTATTGTCCCTTAGGGTAATTTTATCAAACCATTCCAGTCACCGAGACTATTCTAGTGCCAGGGTCCGGTGGCAGAGTCTATCTGTGTCCTGGATACCAGGCTGAGAGCATTCCAGTTCTAGAGTATGACAGGCAAACCATTAGTCTTTGCAGCTGGCAGGCAGCAGGATGAGAAGAGGGAGGCTATACTAACTGAGGGGACAAATAAAGCATCAAACAACACAGAGGGTTTAAACGATACATCATTTTTTGGTCAGCTTAGAACCTTTCCTGTTTGGTTACTGGCATAGTAGGTTAGGATTACTAGCTAAATTAATTGTTGCGATTTAGGATTTATTTTTTTTTTGAATTGGGTGGGTTAAGAACCACAAACAGAGTAAAGTAGGACACAAGTTTGTTAAGACCCATCACATTCTAGAGACTGCACTGCTCATCTCGATGAAGGAAGGGGGAAGCGGTTGCATTTGGTTTTCCAGTGCAGCGAGGAATTATTTCATGATTACTGACATTACAAGTGTGCCAACACGTTCTCACTTCCAAATAAAGAAGCCCCCCCTTTTTCCCACGTTGTAGCAGCGCTTGCAATGTTTCCAGTTCTCAGCAATTAACTTAGTGGGCTATTATCAAAATCAATACAAACAATGGCCAAAGCTGTAACATAAAATCTAGGCTGTAGTAAATCAGAGTTATCCTTTAATCCCACAAGGCCAAGTAGCCTGACTTGGATCACTCGTTTGAGAGGAGCTTTGTGGTAAAGTCACAAGGTACAAGCACTCAGATGGAGCTCAATTTTCTGCATTTTCTCTTAAAAAAAAGCAGAGAACATTTAAACTGGTATAGTGAAAAACGCTGCTGTAAGTATTTTAAGATCTTTCTCTCTCTTATTATTTTTTTTTTTTTTACAGTTTTTTACACATTTCCTAAATTTTGTAAGTCATTTTTTTAAGCACTTGTTCTATATTTTCTCTGTCTCTCACTCTCTAAACTTCTCCTGTGTCTCAGTACTGACAGTTAAAAAGATTTATAAACCTTATGTCCGGGCTGTAATGCATGTCAGTCTGAGCTCTGCTAGCCAAATGACAACAACTCTGAGAATAGAGAATGAACGCCGGTTACATATATATCCGTGAATGCAGTCGCAACCACACTCCTGCTAGAGGTACATAGGCAGAACTTAGGCTTACACTTGAAGAGAGAGTTTTGACGTTTAGCGAGACAGAGGGAGGAAGACGCTGACTTAAACGGGTAGATTTAGGAGAGAAAGAAATGTATAAGGTTACCCTAGAGACCTGGCGGGCATGTTTATCAGCAGATCTTAATCTGAGCAAAACTATGTTCCCCACAATTCATCATCATTACCCACCCCGTGTGGCACATCCCTTTGACCACCCTCCACCCCTTCCTCGACCACCTCCGATACAGGCGTCCTGTCGGTGGGAATCTAGCCAGAGATCCATCTTGGGGGTGGTCCGGGTGTCGGCCATGCGATCTGTTTTGCACACATATTCACATGTACATACCTGCACGCATGTATAGCACCACATCACTGGTCCCTGAACTAGCCTATCACCTGTCTGGTAAAACCCTCAGCATGTTAGCGGCCCTTCCTACTCTGTCACTCAGCGATCATGACCAATGCTTCCCAACATACAAGTGTTTGTGTATGTGTGCAGTGGGATGAGTTTACGCCTTAAGGCCAGAAGAACCTGTTTTTGTTTTTGTTTTTTTCTCTTGCAGGTTTAATGGGAGTCTGGTAAGGTCAGGGGTCATAAAGTTTAGGTGTATTAACACAGAAGCTCTGGCACTGTGAATGACCAGCAGCGATTTGGCGCCTTTTGACACCTCCTAAACATTAAGAGCTCGCTCATGTAGCTAAGCTCTCCTCAGGCGGGCCAGCAATGAGGTAAACCTACTCAGGAGAACACCTGTTTTGCTGGATTTAAATCTATTTCTTTTGCTCTGCTTCTATTTGATGTGGTGGATGTCAGCCATTAGGTATTACATCGTGTAGCTTTGCAGAAACACTGTTAGGTTGGAGGGCCTTTGGGAGCACCAGGAGGTGCAGATTTGTTAGGGAGCTCAAACTAATATTTATGTGACCTCCTGAGACCTGCCTGAGGAGTGTAAAAACAGAAAGGAAGCAAAAAAGCATGAGTATGAATTGATGTGTACTTTAAGTGGAAAAAAAGGGATTATGACATTAAAGATTTATCTGCTGAGATCCACTGCAACCGCCCTCCACCTCCCAAATTGTCCAGTTTTTCACTAACTGCTGCCTTTGCTCTGCCGTTCATATGGCTGACTGACAGCAATGCATTTTGGTACAGCAGTGTAGTGCAAACACTGTAGAGACAACTGCAGTTTTAGCAACATATTCGTCTGAAAGGCTTGCCAAATTAATTCTGGGAAGAAAAACTTGAATCCTCCGCAGTTTCTCTAAACTATTTCAGTATTCATACACATTGTTTAGATGCAATATTTCCCTTGCTTCTGCAATTTGCTCCAACAACTGACACATGCAAACATATGTCAGACCTAAAGGAATTTTCCAGAGCAGAAAGCTTGTTTGACCTGGTCCATCATCAATTTGTCATCACTAATATATTTGTGATTTACCTCCTGACTGCTGGGCCAGAAGTCAAGCTTAGCGTTGGCTTGAAGAATACACAGGCGAGAGTTCAGTGCTGAGCCGGAGTCAGACAGTTATTGAGTTAGTCGCGGAGAATTCTTCACCGTACAAGGTGTGGGCCACAATGTGACAAGGTTTGTATATGTGTGTGACAGTGAGAGTGTGTTTATCTCCCTCCCTGTGTGGAAATTTACAGACACACCTCGCAAGGCACAAACAACAGTGACCTGGAAAAATAGCCAGATACAGATACCAATGAGTGATACCAGCTGACACACGCTGATGCTGAGACTAACAATGATACCTGAGTGGCATTGACAGATAGTGCCGAGCCATCCTGGAGCACACACACAATCACGACTTCTAATTAGCCTGCGGTGTACCAAAAAGCTATCCTCCCTTGTTCCTCAAACTTCTGCAAGTGGGAACAAATATCCAGTGTTACCAGTGTTATAAACCGTCCAATTTGATCTTAGTAAAAGTCCCTTTTCTGTTGAATTCAAATGTGGTTCAACTACACATTTAATCTCTGAGATATCCAATTATAATAAAAAGAAGTGCAATTTAAATAATCCCAGCTTTTCTACATGATACAGAAATGCTGTCGTGGTTGACCTGAGAGAAATCTGTTAGTAAGACTCTGTGTAAAATTACAGAAAAAGTTCTGGTACCTCATTGGCTACACTGTCCTGTGATTATATGTGTCTGTTAATTCACAAAAAAAATCCTATTTATTTATATCATTTACTGTGGAATTGTGAAAAACAAAATTTCCATAGCCAATAGTGGAAAAAAAGGATTTTTTTTTTTACTTTATTTAATTAATTATGTGTTTACTTAATCACGTTGGTGTAGTATGAATATCCGCGTGGGTCTTTAATAGCATGAAAAACTGAAAACATACAGTTTAAAATCCAAATTTTATGCCCTCTTTGACATTTTTCAAAGCCGTAAAGTCACGTCAGACTGGATTTTTGCTGGGTTGATTCTGGCCCCTGGGTCTTATATTGGACACCTCTGTTTTAAAGGGTCTCAATAACAATGTTGTGGCAAGAAAGTAAAAGCATCTACTGGAGTGTCTACCTGTACTCAAACATGTTCACAACTGTGTGTTTGTTGATCCTTAGAGTGGTGTAGATGTGTTTATCGAGTCACTGGAGTCAACATCCCTCTGTCAGTCTCCTATGCTCCTCACCTAGAAAAACACAAACCACCAAAGATACACACAAATTCAGCCATGTGACAGATCCCGAACTCTCACCGCACAAACAAACACTCTCCATGTGGAATGTGGGAGGCTCTTGTTTGTGTTTTGAGGTACACATTTATCTAGTGTCCTATCCCCAAACACTCAGTAAATTTGCATTGGCACACAAGTTGGTCCATACACACAATTACAGAAACCCGACATTATCTTTAGCTTTACATCTATTTTTTTTTCCAGCCGTTCTGCTGACATCTACAGCCATTTGCAGAAGCAGCAAGCTTCCCTGCTTCCTCTGTCTAGATTTCACCTTCTACCCACACTGAGACAGTTGATCAGGAGCAAGGACACGGTACAGTAGCCCCTATCGCTCAGTAAACAGTGGTAAACAAAGCAAGCGCTCGGCATGAAATGGAGGAATACTGCACACAAAACATTTACATAGAGCTGCCACAGGAACAATATCATTTCAGTTTTACAATAAAGTGCTGGTCTAACAAAAACAACTGACGGAAACTCATCTGTCCCTCTCCCTATTCGGAGTGACTTGTTTATGCTCTGGCCTCCCACTCTGTGTAAGGAGATAATTCAATCAAATATAATAGAGCTTTCACACGAGCTTAACCCAGCTTTAATCCTAATGCTGCCAGACCAAACCTGGAGCCTGAGCTCATATATCTAGAATTTTATCCATTACCACGTCAACAGATGAGAGGTTTGAAAGTGACTGCTCATAATTTGACTTTTTATTATGAAAATCCGAGGTGCGTTTTTTACTGCTGAATGAGTACAGATGAATCAGTTTAATGTTGTTCTACATGAATATTTGTGGTTTATTTGGAAATGTAAAAAAAATCAGGTCATAGAGACACTAAGGTGGTGTGGAAAATGCAATACTAATGCAGTACAGCAACTTGCATTATTGCAGATAAAGGTTTAGGTGGAAAATAGAAGCTATGTATTGTGACTGGTGTCCCAATGCCTGATAGAGTAGTGGTATTTTAAAGTCCACCCAGTCTGCCACAGAGCCAGGGGCACACCACACCTTCTTTTGGCAATACTCCATTGTGTCTACATCTCTCTCCAGTAACTACAGCCAACTACTGACATTGTTTTGATCCATCTCAGAATGGAAAACTGTTCCTCTCGTGCAGAGAGCGTAGGGGCAGCCAGCAGCACTATAGTTAGTATATATTATGCATAACACATGGAACTTATGAATGCATTGTATATACATTGCTCATGCACAGATCCATGGCCATAGTGTTACATGCAACCAATAAATTATCTAAAAGAATAATTCCTCTTATCCTTCATATATGTTTCACAGTTGCAAAATCTGTGCAGCAGTATGCAAGTTCACTAAATCACCAGATCCTCTATTCAAACACATGTGCTATATGCAAACACTAAAACTGGGTCATAGATTTGAATTTATGGCATTTGCATGATGGACGCCTCGATATTATGGTAAAGAAAGCTGCAAGCTGGAAAACTATTTGATTGGAGACACATGTCATAAACGTTTTCCATCCTGGCAACCTAGAGGCATAGATGTCAACTGCACATGACTTTTATGCATGCACGTGTTAAACACGAGAGGGTAGCGTGATTTTGTACAATGCTAAGATAAAGCGCACTCACATCTTCATTACTGGCTAAGAGATCCAAATCTATCAAGTGTTTGAACTGGGATAGTTTAGAGGAGGGTAAACAACAGACTAATGTGTTTATCAGGCACTAAAGCACACACCAACAGCTGTTTACCACACAGAGAGCCAAAACGCATACAACAACAGCACCAGGAACATGTAGTCTGATGGCGCTGCACAGTTTATGTGAAAGGTGGTGTTGAAGGGGTTTTGCCTTTGAAATGTTTGGGAGAATGTGAAAGTATAATCACCCCCATGTGAATATCCAGCTGCTGCAATATACCACTATTGTTTAACTAGAGAAAGGGAGAGTGAGACCTTAAAATTTCCTGCTCTCTAGTATCAGTCAATCAACAAATTGCTTAATGCCAAATTGCCAAATAAATACGATGCCAAACAAAGCAGCTAGAAGTAAGAAAGTGAGATATGCAGCCATGCATTAAAGTAAAGAACTGGCAAATTAACTAAGCATAGAGTAAATGCTTCTTACAACTTTAGTTTAGTCCAATGACTTGAAATAGCTTGCATGGCATAGTTCAAAACACATAAAACCTCACCAACCAGCCACTTTAAAGTTACTAGTCTTAATATTACAACTTGTTTTAAGACTACGAGTGGAAAATTTTCCATTCAATAGTGTGAAAAAAGCAACACTACCAGACACTGTTTGTGTAACCTGTGGAGCAAGCAAAGATTAAAAAGTTAGACCAGTGCTGATGGAGGGTTAACAAAGCACTGCACACCTGAAAAACTGCACAATGTGCAGCAAAGTTAGAACAGTTGTGTGGCATAGGTGCAGCTCTTCCTGCTTCAGATGTTAGTGCTACTACTGCAGCCAAAAGAAGGACAGCTGTGAAAGTACAATAAGTAAATGGGAAATACTTTCATTAGTTACCCTGCTTTAATGCAAATATCTAATCAGACAACCACATGGCAGCAACTTAGTGCATTTAGGCATGAAGACACGGTCAAGATGACAAGCTAAAGTGCAAACTCAACATCAAAAGTAGGAAGAAAAGTGATTTAAGTTACTTTGAATGAGGCATTGTTGTTGGTGCTAGATGTGCTGGTGTAAGTATTTCACAAACTGCTGATCTACTGGGATTTTCCCATCTCTATCCATCTCTACCTGACTCTAGGGTTTACAGAGAGGTCTAAAAACACAACTGACCAGCTGTTCTTTTAGCAAAAATTCTTTGATGTCAGATGTCAGAGGCAAATGGACTACTTTCAATAGATAAAAAAGGCAGGTGTAACTCAAATAACCACTAGTTACAACCAAGGTATGCAGAAGAGCATCTCTGACAGAACACCACATCGATCCTGGGAGCAGATGGACTGCAGCAGCAGAAGACCACATGGGGGATATTCCATAAAGAGATGTTTTCTTGGCACAATTTGGCCCCTTTAATACCATCTGAACATTGTTTAAACCTACCTGAGTAAGGTTGCTGACCATGTCTATCCCTTTATGACTACGGTGTACCTATCTTCTAATGGCTCCTTCAGCAGGATAGATGCATCATATAACAAAGCTCAAATAATCTCAAACCGGTTTGTTGAACATGTCAGTGAGTTCATGATACTGAGTTATTGAACTGAGAGCTGGTGACTGTCCAAAAGAGCACTTTTGAGATGAGGTTAAATGGGAGTTTGCATCACGGATGGCCAGCTGACAAGTTTGCAGCAAATGCTTGATGCTATTATGTCAATATGGACCAAAATCTGTGAGGAATGTGTCCAGCGCCCTGTTGAATCTATGCAAAGAAGAATAAAGACAGTTCTGAAGCCAAAAGGGTGTCCACCCTGATTCTAGCAAGTTGTACCTAATAAAGAGGTCAGTAAGTGTATGGATGGATAAAATCTTCTTTAGTTCTACAATCTGTTTCAGGTTATTTATATTCTTAAGCAACATTTGACAGCAGACTACATTACTAACATAGTTAGTGTTAGTAATTCTACTTTATCCTCTTCAGGACACAATCCAATATTTAAATGTTTCTTTTTTTTAAGCAAATAATAAATTAAAAATTTTCATGTCGGTTTTGACAGCACTATCTTGTTTGTCTAAACTGTACACACACAACTTGTTTTGGTTACATGGAACCAGGCTATATTTTGACTGGGCTCTGTAACTTCCTGACTCTCTTTAAAACCGTGTTAGCTTTTTCACATGTGGACATTTGCACAAATTAAGTCATGAGATTATATAGCATTTGTTATTAAATTTAGTTATTTTTATCATCTTTGTTTAATTTGACATGCAAGGTTTAGTGTTTGTATATACTGTAGTATGTGTGCGTGTGGGGGGTGAGTGAAGGTGGACAGTTGCAGTATTTCAAACAGCTATTTTTGTCTGTCCTGTGAGCAAGGACCTCCCGCACTGCTGTTTGCAACAATATTTTTCATGCTTAGGTTAAATAACCAGATTGTTTAACACAATCTTTGAGTGAGAGGAAGCCTGAGAAATGGAGGAAAAGTATACTGGTAGTTAGGGAGAGAGGTGACGATGTGTGTAACAGTATGGCTTCGTGCTGAGAAATAGCACTACAGATGTGATGTTTGCTTTGAGAGTGTTTATGGAGAAGTACAGAGATAGGTAAGAAGGAGTTGCATACATATAATAGGGAGCCAAAAGAGGAGCTGTGCTACTGTCAGGAGTGGGACAAAAGTGTGTGAGGGCGGTGCAGAACATGTATGAGGACAGAGAGACAGGGGTAATAGGTAGGAGTTGGGTCTAAGGTGGGGGTGGGATTACATCTGGGATCTGATCAGAGCACCTTCTTGTTTGCAATGGTGACTGATGAGGTCAGGTTGACAGACAAGGTCAGGCAAGAGCATCCTTAGACTGTGATGTTTGCAGATGACATTATAAACTGTAGTCAGAGTAGGGAGCAGGTGAAAGAGAGAGTGAAGATGGAAGAAGCAGAGGAAGTGACGGTGGATGAGTTTAATTTCCTGGGGTCAATGGACAGAGCCCAAGAGAGGTGAAAATGAGAGAGCAGACAGGATGGAAATAGTGGAGACAAGTGTCAGGGGTGACATTTGTGACAGAAGAACAGATAGTACTGAGATCTTAAATTATGTACTTTGGAGATATTGGCACTAACAAAAGGACATGAGCCTGAGCTGAAAATGCTAAAATTTTCATTGGGAGGGACCCGAATGGAAAGGATTGAGCAGTTTGGAGACAAAGAGAGAGAGATGGCACAGATGGTTTGGATATGTGCAGAACAACTATAATGGATGCATTAGGCAAGGATTTTGAAGATGGAAATGCCAGGCAGGAGAAAAAAAGAGGGAGACCAAAGAGAAGATCCATGGATGTAATAAAGGAGGATGTGCAGAGGGTTGGTGACAGAGAAAGACTCTGGCATAAAGAGCGTTTTTGTGGCATTTACTATGTTATCAAATATGTTTCCGTCACATATTTTCTGTTGGATATGATGATTTGCTGGATTTTTTTTAAACTGACTGAATCTCTTTCCCTTTCTATTTCTCAGTATGTGAAAGGGAGAATACGTAAGAAGAAAGGGGCCAATCATAGCATCCATGTCATATTTCATATTGTGTGATTAATATGAAGGCCCATAATGAAAAATTGGTGTGAATTAATCAATCCATAAATCTATTATAAACCTTGTGGCAGGTGATACAAGAGTGTGATATGTACCCTGATTCGCAAATATGGAATCAGCATGCCACGTGTACGATTGGCCAAGAAGGAAGCTACGAGTGATGAAAAAAATCATTCAATCCGAAGCAACGTTAAAAAGTCTGATACGGTACACTGCACTTGACTAGAAAAGTGAAATTTACATTAAGTCTTAAAGTAATTACGCAACTGCTTTAAAACATTAAATAGTGCTAAAGAGCAGTCATTGGCTAACCTTCCTTTAAAGTGTGCCCATAATACTATGAGGAAGAGAAGCTAAAGTACCTATAAATCACCACCACCCATGGTGTTCCAAATGTGAACATTTAATTTGACTTAAAAAGTGGAAGGTGTTAACAAAATCATCATCATGCCAGCATTTTTTAAATATGTGCAGTAATTCACTGGAGGCCTGGTTGGTCTGATAGCAGTCTGATAAATGCTATCTGCTAAAGTCTGCATAGTTTGCTCAGGCTGGTTTCTATAGCACCAAGGATTCTTCATTCATGCCTCTTTCAGGCCCTGTGTCTATACTGTCATGTCAGAAAAAAGCAGTATCATCTGGAATCTGCAGACATCATTATCACAACCATCGACTATCCAGTCCTCACACACATACACACACACACACACAATCATTACCTTTAGCGATATGCAGCACTCTGAAAAATATAGGAACGCTGGTTGGTTGAGGGGGTCTGAGTGTGGGACCGAGCCCAGAAGAAAGAGGCCTCTCTGGTGTGAGGAGGGCAGGATCAGTTTGGCACTCAGCCCTGTCTGGATCCAGTAGTGAGTGTGATGCGAGAGGGGATGGTAGGAGATAAGTCCACTTCACCAAACTCAATGGGACACTTCAGCAGAGGCACAGCTCTCACCCTGAGCACCGTCTGTCTGAGAGTATGAAGGACAGAGACTTTAATTTGATTACAACAAAATTCAAATGAAAAACTGCTCACTTGGGTTAGCTTGCATAGTCATTTATGGTCTGATTAGCACCATATAGTCCAGTGATGGGGCATCTAATGAAGGTAGCATCACTGCTGAGGATATTTTATTTGTATAGGTAAGTACAAGCATTTAAGTGTGTGAGTGTGTGTGTGCACACAGTGACAGAGACAGATTAGGTGTCTGAGAGGGACAGATGGCCTTACAACCAACCTCCACTCACTCATTGAGTGAGATAAAGAGCCACATTCTCACACACACACACCTACACACACACTCACACTCACTCCATTGTTGGCATCCAACCAATTGTGTTGAGAAATAACTCAACCTTTAACATGAACAAATAAGTGTGGATATTAGGCCTGCACTGGGTCTGCTGAAAAATTGTAGATTCATCACAAGCTTCAAACAAACAGATTAGAAGAAGACCGTTGTGATATTCAAATGGACTTATAGGATTTGTCTGTGTATATACTCGGCCGAGCTGTGTGAGGGTTAGCAAGTTTGAGAGAGTGTGTGTGTGTGTGTGTGTGTGTGCCAAAACAGTGACAGGACATTCTTCTACAAACAGGTTTTCAACAAGCTCTTATCTCTCTTCTGCTCTCTCCTCATCCATCCCCTTGTTTCGTCCTCTCGTCTGCTGGAAGAAACGCCTTTTGATTACATTTCCATCACAAATACACTTGCAAAATGCAGCCTATTTCTCAGGAAGACAGCGTATTATAGGTAGACCCTTAAACCAGATGTAGAACAAATGACGGACAAAGTTAAGTGGCACGGCATTATTGGTTTGTGAGCGTTTTGGGAAGGTCTGTGTTTCCGGGTGACCCCAGTGGCCCAGTCTGCCTGTCTATTAGAGCCGGGGCTATTAGACCATCAGAAAGTGGGAGCATCCCCTCTTGCCATGGTGATAAGATCAAGGCATTCCGACAGCCAAAGCGGTCATTACCCTGCGCTCTAGCCCATAATGTTCCTCTATTAAAACACCCTGTTGCCATGGAAATGCAGCTGTGGCCATTTAAGTCATTTCTTGGCCCTGCTGTCTCCCTGGGTCATTGACACACACGCACACAAACACACAATGCACTGACATGTCGACTGATAAACATTTACACATGCACGCTGCTATCTGGGGCACTGTTTCCCTCCAACACGCACAGCAGAAAAACGCACAAGTCCTGCTGTCTGGGCGTCTGGCTCATGCGGGGTCACGGCTGACAGGAAGATGGTGAACATGGATGTCAGACAGTACAGTAAGACAGCCTGGAAGGCGGAGCCATTGTTACAGAATTTAGCTTCAAACACAGTCGCAGACATAGTGAAGTAGATGGATAGGAGGCTGACAGAAACACACACGACAGATGCGTGCACAACACAAACACTGATCAAAGTAAACAAACACGTCAGAAGATTTTTTGTCAAACAAAGCCGCCCCCCCGTTCCACTAATCCTCGTGTGGCCACTTCTAAGCTTTCATGTCATCAGTAGACACCTCCTACACTCGCACACACTCAAAACACACACCAACTAATTGTTATAAACCACCAAACTCGCCATTGTCCAGAAAGCCTTACCTAAGCCTTCCTAATGAGCATACTGTAAAGCTCAGGTTTATTGAATTCAGTTCATCTCTGTTTTTTTAAAATGCACCAACTTTTAGAGTTTTCAACTTAGTTTAGTTGTTCGTAGCCCTTCTTGGGGTAAGGAATAAAAACATAGTCTGTGTGGTGAGGGTTCATCACTAGCCCTTCTTGTTCTGCTACCTTAGTCTCAAAGTGCTGAAAAACAGAACCACAATCTAAATCTAGAAAATCAACCATTGATCATCAGATCCTCCTTCTGCTTGTGTTTTAATATCATTTGAGAGGTTTAACAATTTCCCATTCAGGTGATATTTTCTGTGCCTTCAATGTAATTTATTTTAATACAAATGCACCTCATTCAGCCAATCACATGAGTGATATGCTGAATGAGACTTGTAGTAAAAGGTACTTTGAATTTCCCTCCAGTGGTCCACCACACTATATAAATACCAGTCCATTTGCCATAGTGGTCTCGAGCAGCAATTCTCCAGATTTTCTTCAGTCCAGTCCTTCCACCTGATGATTTTCAAAGGAATTTGTTTGTTTGTTAAGCCACTGAACACTGACCAAGCGAAAAAAAAAATTAGCTCAATGGATGAAGTGGAGTCATGTCAACACATAATGGATAACTGCATAACCACTTCATTTTTCCCATTTCTTCAGCCGAATTTAGGAAAAAGTACAAACGAAGAAGAAGTAACAGGCCCTTAAAACTATCTACAGCAGATGAACAGTGTCCTTAAGAACTATCTACTGCTATCTATCTGTCTATCTATCTATTATCTACTGTTTGCTGAAGCCTCATCAAGATGGTCTCAGTGGAAGGGTGGATGTCAAGAAGCCATTCTTAAGGAAGGGAAACAGGAAGAAAGGCTTAGGTATGCCAAGTTACGCAAGAACTGGACTGAAAATCAGCAGCAGGTCTTTTGAATTGATTAATCTAAATAGTAAATTTATGTTTCAAATTGTTTTGAATATGGTTGAAGGAGGCCAAGAGAGACTTAAAAAAAGAGAGGGTCTTCAGCCATCTGTAAAGCACGGTGGAGGTGTTGTCATCGTTTGGGGCTACATTTCAGCCAGTTGTGTTGGTGAATTTGTCAGGTCCCAATATGGTTTTTGGTTTTCAGCATGGCAATTATCCCAAACATGCTGCCAATGAAGTAAAAGTTTACATAGACAGAAAAGCATAATCGAATGCAATCAGTCATTGATTGGTCTTCCAAGAACATGGACAAAAAATTATTGAAGCAATATGTGAACATCGTGACAGAAGACACGATAAAAGTCAGCCAGTATCCAAAGAACAGCCTTGAATGTCCTTCTCCAAATGACCCAGAGAGCTATACCGGAAGCTTACTTCAAGCTGAATTAAAGAATAAAAATACTGACTTTCAAAATAAATCACAGGATCGGTGTCAATTTTCCTAGAGAAGTATATAGAAATGAGGGGTGGCTTGAGACTTTTGAGCTCTTTAATATCTAAAAAATAATTTGAACTTGACCAATACAATAAATATACCACAACAAAACATTTAAATTTTACACATGCTCACTGAGCACTGTAGAAATACTGTACATTCAAGTGCATGCACGCTTAATACAGCAACTTTAAACAAGTGAAAACATCACAAATATATCAATATAGTTTTCTTAAACTGTATACTTACATTTATTAGAAATATGGATGCTGAATATTCAAGAAAGCCAACAGTGTTTCCCTTATACAGAGCAAAAATTAGTCTTTGTTTCCTCTAGTGGCCAAAGTTTGAATGTATAAAACTTATGAGCCCTGCCTTTTCAAAATCATCCACTACCAGCTGGGGTCCCCCCCCCCCCCCCCCCCCCCCCCCCCCTCTTCTTCC
>VUQR01019056.1:0-19964 GCA_015108515.1 Hemichromis elongatus | reverse complement strand
TAAATTAAGTTACCAAAAAAAAAAAAAAAAAAAATCCCCAACAATTTCTGATTTCATTTGACAAGACAATCATTTATTGGCACACAAATTCAAATTCCTTTCCCTTTCTGTTCTCTTTTATGCTTTCTTTGTCATCATCACTTCATTGCATCTATTAGTTACAGCAGAGATGGCAAGATCTCCAGTTTGCATACTTTTACAAAAATGTTTTTAGCTAGCAGATCCAGCTGTTTGTGCCACATCGGGTGGCCCTGTGATATGTAGTGTTAAAGACTTAAATTTTAACTTCTGTCTCAAAGAACATGGAAATCATTAGGGGCCCTGGGTAAGAGGAGACCTTTGGGTTCTATGGGCAAATGAAAGGCAATTAAAGCTAATTCAATTAAATGTTGTATTGCATTTCAGAGAGGGTAAGAGCTATTCACAGCTTTATCCACTTTGTTTTTCACATGAGAAAAGGAACTTGAGCTCTTAACCAGGGCGGTGTGGGAAGCCATTTTGAAGACAACTACAAAGTGAACCAGTACTGCATCTCTTTAAGTGATTAATTTTACCCAAGAGCAGTGATGTAAACACTGTTACCATCGGTCTGTTCCCCATGAAAAAGGTACGTTTCATTAGAGTGCATCGTAGCAGTGAGGCTAGGCATTTTAGCAACCTAGTCCCTAATGATGAGAGAAAAAAATAAAGCAAAATAGAGTCTCCCTGAGAGGTCAAACACACTTAAACCTAGGAAGAAAAAACAAAAGCCAAAAAACAGCAGAAGTGATTTGGCGGAGAGCCAACCTGCCATTTCTATCATTATCACCTCCCACGCAACAGTACAGTACATTCTCTTCTCCTGTTTCCCCATGTGCATTTGTTTGTGATTTATTTGTTAACATAGAAGTGGCTTCCTCCAAGTCCCCACACTTTCCCTGCTGGCACACTTGTATCTCCTTGGCAGTTACATCAGCTGTGATAAAACACCAGTCCTTCCTCACTCTAACCACCAGATTGTTTCACTAACTAAATGCAGAAATTTCCTTTTAAAACTAATACGTCTCACTGTGACACTGGATTCAATCGTTTTATCTATTGAGTGGTTTTCTTGTAAATATCTTTAGCAGTAAAAGGATGGATTTGGAGTTGCAGATCAGAGCTGTATCTGTCATGTTTCACATGTAGAAATTGGTGAGCTAATTTAGGTATAAATTTCCAGTCTGAAACAATCATCTCGTGCTTGAGGCCATCAAAGATTAGTTCCAGAATATTTTCCCATTTAAATACCACAGCATTAATCTGGCTGCCTTAGATAACACAGGAGCAATTTAACAGTAATATTATGAGTAATAACTGAGAATAGCTGGGTCTTTTTTTTTTTTTGTTATCTGTCAAACTAGTCAATAACAAACCTGTCACACAGTGGAGTTGGTAAGGCAGGTTAAATTAGTAACAGAACATTTGTTTAATAAACTGTAGGTCTGCCTAAGGGATCTCCAGTATGGATAATCAGGAGTTTCTGAGACTGGATACAAACCCCAAGACATAAAACTAAAGTTGCAAATTTCCCCTCAAAGATTAGAAATGCATTCCAGAAAAAGACCACAGATCTCTGATAAGAATTCTTGCCAAAACATTTAGTGCATTCAAAACAGATTTTAAAATCCATGAAGCGTGTGAATCTTTTTGAACTGAGATATGTAAGCCTGTTCGTGCCAGAAATGTCTTTGTCCTAAAGATATAAACCACTGTGCCAGCAGCTGTTGTAAACATCTCGCCATCTCTGTGTGGTACTTACTTATATATTACACAGGTATGTGAGCACTGATAGGAAGATATATTGCAGCACAAATGAGCTGCGTGTGGTATTCATGGTTGTAGGTTATGTGTAGTATCTACACATAAGTATGCATGCACATTGAAGCAGTGAGTTGAGAGGTTTCTGGGGTCTGTTCAAACCATTATCAAGACCAGAGATCTGTCTGCAGTTGGATTTCACTTCATTCACTCTTCCCTCGCCTCTCTTTTCACCGCTCACTCCATCTATCCAACCCCAGCAAGTCATGACTGCTTTCATTACAACCAGACTGTTCAAATAAATCAAGCCTCTCCCCCATTCCCTGCCTTCTTCTTTCTCTCTGAACACCAAGCACATTTAGAGGCTAATGAGGGTGACAGACTGTGAAGTTACAGTTTGTTTTAATCTAAGGACTTTTAATAGTCCTAGTTTGTATTGTGTATGTATTGGTTGCTAACATCACCTGATTTTAGTTCATTCTAGTAAAAAAACTGAGATATTAGGCATAAATAAGTAAGACTAGGTGTCTTTTTAACTTTTACCTTGGGTTGTGGTTGTTTTTCCTTCTATCCAATATGTATCTGGCTAACCGTTCCTTTGTAGAAGCAATCCCAAAGCTTTTTTTTTTTCTTTTGGCTGTTTGTCAAGCGAACTTGAAAATTAAAAGAAGCAAATTGCAAAGGACAGAAACTTCAATTGTTTTTTGGGTTGTTTTTTTTTTTTATCTGTGCAACCCAGTGAAACAAACTAAGAATAAACTTGTTTGTTGCTGCTCTGTCAGAGTCTTTTAGGAGATTCCCTCGAAAATTTGCTTTCTCTGTAAGTTCATCGCTGAATTTTACATAACAAGTTTTTCTGCTGATCAGACATTTCCAAACTCCCTTCACACAGCTTTTTTTTTTGTCTTCCAGCCTAAGTTTCTTTTTTTATTAGGTTGAGTGACTTCTAAAAAAGCAACCTATCTTTTCTTACCACAGCTATAGAATGCCATAGAAGGGTTCACCCATCAAAAGTGGTTTCAGCAAACATACTAAACACCCAAACATAAATGTTTACCCTCCTAGTAATTTTCTGTGGAATTCAGAATGATAATCTATAAAAGCCTGCTCTCCAAGCCACAGTGGCTTCTGTCAGTTCTCCAGCTCTTTCAAAGAAATCTCCTTAATGTTAATCTCTTCCATGGTTTAGATTCCAAAAGGCTGTAATCTGTTCCATGAATATATAATTAGGTATTTGCATTTTTATAGAGACTCCCTGCCTTTATGCTCAGCTGGTCAACCCTGCATGCAGACCTTTCATGCAGTGAAAGTGCATTTAGTTTCAGTCTTGCATTTAGTCCTACTCTTTTAAACTGTATTCAAACAAAACAGTTTGCAAATTTGTAACTTGGGCCACAAAGATTAGATTAGATCCAGTCATTGATATCACAAAGCCAAAAATAGCAAAATAAGTGTAATTAATAGCATTCAGGCATTTTGTTCCAACAGCCTGGCATTGTTACATGCTGACTTGATAGGACATCTGAAAGATAACTCATGTTTAAGTTACATGTGCATTTCCTTTCAAGGCCAGTCTGTCTATTACTACGTTTTAGGCAGCAGGTCCAGTATTTTTAAAAACAGTCATATCTGAAGAGTGAAGTCACGATTGTTGGCTTTAATCAGCAGGCTTTTTGTTTTTTTTGCCTGACCTAATAACCTAAACTTCCACATGGTTATTAATACCATGCCTACCTGGATTTTCTTTAGTTGCTAGGACAACTGGGGCTACTAAATCGACCATGAATGGCAAGTAAAGTCCTCAAAAGTACAGTTTGTTTTTTAATTGTACGTATAAACATACATTGTTTAGTTTGTAACTATGTCTTCCAACAGATTAATGCATTCTTGTAAACTTCATGAATCCATTAAAAATAGATAGGAAGGGGCACCGATTTGCACATGCCACCATGTTAATAAACACATTTCCAACCATGTGCAAAAGACTGTTTTGGTCTTTTTTGCTAATTTTCCTCTCTGAGAGAAGTAAACAGGGGTGAGATTTTTGTAACTTAAAGCCAATGTGAGTCGTGACAAGACAAGGCCAGTCAATGGCACTTCATCGTCATGTTGGTCATTTTGGGCTTTCTTTGGCATGTTCGAGTGCTCAAGATTTGGTGAACAAAATGCTGTTTTATTTGTGTGGTACTGCAAATTACCGTCTGTGGAGTCTGTGTGAGACATCCATGTATAGCTGAGGTTTGCAAACAAAGCCTGCTAGTGTTAGCTGATAACACTTGAACGCCTACTCTAATATCTATGAAGCAGCAGAGTCACTTAACATCTGATTCGAAACCTGTTTGTTAGTGTGTAAAGTTCTCCACTGGCATCTGTTCTTTGCTATTAGGGGAAAAATACTTAAAATGACCTCCATCCACAAACCAACAACGTCACAAAGTAATCATGTTGTGGTTTAAGTTAGCTTAAATGTGCGCATGTGTATGCATGTGTGTAATGAGGTAATAAGGAGTTACAGGCTGTGTGTAATCAGCTCCTGTTGTTAATAGAAATCCTTTTCTCAGTTGTTTACCATACTTCTATGACGACACTCGCACACATTTAAAACTAACATGGAGTCTCAAAATGAGCTTGAATTCTTCTAAACCACACTGACAGCATACACTGTTACAGCCCCTGCAACTGAGAACATTACTGCACAGTAGATCATATAAAAGTATCTTCAGGCTTCAGCCAACACGTCTTTATCAAATCAAAACCACAGTCGTGTTATCATCAGAGCATTTTAATACTGTTCGTTTTCTCAGCATTGCTTTTATGGCAAAAAAAAATGTACACAGAAATGCTATAGACAGAAAGAAAAACACAACAATGATAAAAATACAAGTTTCCCTAAACAAACAGGAAAAGTAACGTAACGAGCATGTTGAAAATATTTCAAACATTTCCTTCTCCTAAAACTGTCCAAAGCAACACAGCGAGTGCTTCAGTTGATATGTTGGGATAACGGGAAAACATGAACATCTGTGGCTCTGTTTAGACTGGAGAACTGAGAAAATAAAACAGTGAAAAAAGAAAATGGTGGCTTGATTTTGGACAGTTCAGGAGTATTATGTAAGGACAATATGGGGTTAGAAGCATAAAAAAGGGGACACAAAAACATGACAACACACAAACAATCGAACTCATCTAAGTTACTGCTGTTAGATTACTAAGAATCGAGTAAGGCCTTTCTTTTATCAAAACCCTGACAAAAATTGATTGCATGGTGCTTCATTTTTAGTTTGTAATTTAATGCAATGGCATATTTTGTGAGACAAAATAAAGGCTCTATTGTTCTCAAAATCCACATCAGCATGTAATATGACACTAAAAGATGTCAGTAAGGCTCTGGAGCAATGTTGCTCAGGCATTTCTCTGTAAACCTATTATACTCAGTTATAGAGTATGAATCCTTTTTTAAGGAAGAAGATATAAAAACAGCAAAAAAAAAAAATAAATTTAAAAAAATTAAACCCTAGCCCCAGACAGGAGGAAAAAAAGAGATAAAACAGATACATTTCATTGCTTTTAGCATTTACATTTCACAGTCTGGTTGGCAGTAAACAAGCAAAACTACACAAGCCAATAATCGTCACTGACCAAAAACACACGATGATGATGATGATTAAAGTCAAGGGGCAGACAAGTAGGAGGGTATGAGCAAACAAAAAGCTAAAGGGGCCACTGTCTAGACGATAACTCTGGAACGATACAGTCAGCAGCCCCAAGAGAAAACTAGTGCCTAAAACTCTAAATCTTTGAACTTCTTTTCTTGGCACGTGTGTGCTGCTTTATAGGAGTGGGCTCTGAGGCTAAAGGCCTTTGAACAGTTTAGGGATCTTTGCTGTTCAAAAACAGTCTGAGCCTTGTTTAACTATGTCTTTGTGGAGTGGCAGCAGACCTAGTAGAGAGACTAAAGTATCTGACAGTGAACTTTTACATTCACTTTGAATGTTGGAAAAAACAAAAAGCAGTCTGTAGTTTATGTAAAGATGGCTGAGTTTTAATTAAAGTAGTTTTATGAATCAGATTTAGTATATATTTAATTTATTCCTCGCTGCTTTTGGATCTCATCTTTGGAGAACTTCAGCTTTTTTTTACGTCTCCATTTACATCTCCGATCAGGATAGGCTAAATCCACCATTTATGCGTGGGTTTTCAAGCAGGGACAATTACTGTTTAAACTCATGTTAGCAATACTGAAAAACAAAACAAAATACATGCTAAAAAGACAAAAAGACGTGACAAAAATGGAATACCATAAAATCAGCTACACACTAACAATCTGCCTCTGGCGGCACAGAACGATGCAGGTAAAGTCCATTCCCATTTACCTTTCACAGCAAATATATTTCCCACAAAAGCCAAATGCTGTGAGATGTGGCAGAATTATGGTTGATGGGTCAAAAGAATCCAAATCTGCGCAAGACACTTGCATTTTTTTGTTTCAGATATTGTCCACAACAAAATGTAGAGTTCACACAGCTCATATGGTCTTCAGCTTATTGCAAATTTTCAAAATATTTTTAATAATTCCATTTCCTTTTGAACATCAACCTTGTGACAGTCTATAAGTGGAACATTTGAAAGGAAAATCTGAATTTTTTTTTTTTTCAGTGCAAGATCTTTTATGATTCTTATGGTGCAGTCGGAGTTGGTCGAAACTCCAGTTTGTACTGGGACGTGTGGTCCAGGTGTTTTCATATACACCAATGACATGTGATCCAGTTCTGTAGCTCAAACACTCGGGCACTTTCCCCATACCATATCCAGCAACAGGATTAGAACTCAGTCACATTGTTTCTGTTATATAAACAAAAACATTTTAAAAAAGAACTGTCAGTTACAGTTGTGTCAATGCAAAAGGCACTTCCGTTTTCAGTTCGCTAAGACCTTTCTACTAAATTGCACTTCATTTAATCAGTTAGGTTTCACCACCATCCAATCTTTCCTGATGACTTTAAAACCACTTCCTATTCTTTGTCCCACACTGATTTTGCAAATTTCCAATACGATGTCATCATAATTTTACAATTCAGGGACTTTGAAAGAAATCATCCACTTTGTATTGTCACCTTGTGACCTTGAAAGGATAGTAGGTGCCACTTTTTGAATTTTGGATGTTTGAAAATTTGATTTTAATCAATAAGTGAGCCATAGCAGGATCAGGAACTCTGGATGGGCAGTCTTTATAAAATCTCCCAAATGTTAGAAATAAGATGGTTTTAATGATGTAACATTGTTATTTGAAGGGCAGTGTCCTTGCACTAAGAGTGCTACATAGTCCAACCCCCCATTTTGATGCATGTATGGAAGTGGCTGAGGAGTGAAACAATGATCAATCTCCTGCTGTTTGAGGGGTGTTGTGCCGTTTCCTCCATTCTCCAGACAAGTTTTCCCCTCCAGTTCCATGGGATCAGGATCAGTGGGGCCCTCTAGCTCCAATCCAGAATTGGCCTGCCTCCTCTTCCTCAGACAGATGATCGTCCCAGTCACCACGGCCAATCCCAGCACCAGTGCAAGAGCAGCTAAAGCAGGTATGAGAGTATATGTCATAGATGTCTGTGTCTCCACCCAGGGCTCAGAGGATGTCACCGGAATCCCTTCAGTGCGAGCCTCTGTACATGACCCCATTTCAGCAGAGTTGTTGGCCCGAGAGCTGATTTTCTCTCCCAAAGGACTAGCACAGACCGAATAGGTACAGTTTGGTCTCAAACCACGTAAAGTGTATTCGGGATAGTTAGGTGGAACATTCAGTATAATGGGTCGGCGATCAGGCCCTGAAAGGTTACGGTATGTCAACTTGATGCCACGAATATGCGGCTGTGTCTTGATAAACCGGTGCAGGTCAAGAAGGATTGATGTGGAGGTCACCTGACGTGAACTGATGGCATCAAGTTTATCAGGCATGTTGGGGGTGATTATAGAATCTTCAGTTGCAGGTGGTTGAGGAACATCATCCATGTTTTCACAGTAGAGGCCAGATGTTCCTGACAGACACAAACAGCCGAGTTCTCCCGCTGGTTCAAAATAACAAGAGCCACCATTAAGGCAGATGTTTGGTGGGCAAAAGTGCTCGTATTGCCCACTGGTGGAGCTTGGGAAGACTGGAGCTTCTGTTTTTAGAGAGAGAGTTTCTTCACTGGGTGGTGGTGGAGGAGGAATGGCATCGGTATGGGTTGTTCTTGGAGATGTGTATGGCAACTGTGGAACAGGAGTACTTACAATGGGAGAGCCCATTTGCAATGTTGTGGTTGATGGACATCCAAAATCTTTGTGATCCAGTTCTGAAAGCATCTTCCCAGCATTAACTAGAGGAAAGTGGCATCTGGTCTCTTCATGTCTCTCAAGAGTCACTTTCTTTTCTTTTAGCCAGACAGGGAACCAGGCTAATGGGCACAAGCAGTCAAATGGATTCTTAGCTGCTGTCAGGGTTTTCAACTTGGGGAACGTGTGAAAAAAATGTGGTGGGAATCCCTGGAGATTAAGACTACTGAGATCCAGTTCTTGAAGCCCAGATAATTTATCAAAGTCCTCCACCCTCAGCTCACCCAATGGGTTGCCAGCCAGGCTCAGCTTGGTCAGCCCTTTAAGAAAATCATGTTTTAAGGCCCTGGGCACCTCATCTAACTGGTTTGATGAAATGTCTAGCTCATGAAGATTCTTCAGCGAGGCTATGAGATCCTCATGTACAGTAGTGAGCTTTAGAGAGGCCACCTTAAGTGTCTCCAGGTGGGGAGTCTGTAGGTCTGAAGGATTCAAAGTTTGGATATTGTTATTGCTGAGGTCTAAAAGGAGAAGACTGGGGAACTGAAGTGATGGGAGCGAAGTTAGCTGATTCCCTTGCAGCTTTAGTTCTAGCAACTTTTCTAAACCTTCAAAAGCTTCCAAATGAATGCTCTGAATGCGGTTTGAATGGAGATACAGCCTCTCCAGTTGTACCAAGCCAGAAAAACTGCCTTTGGATATATGGGTAATCTGGTTAGTGGATAAGTCTAAGTTCTTCAGCTTTGACAACATCTGAAATACACCGTCTGGAATCTCTGTAAACTCATTCTGGCTCAGATCTAAAAGCTGCAACTCCACTAGACTTTTGAAGTCTTCTTGAGTCAAAGTAATGATGGCATTATGGAAGATGTAGAGATTTTGCGTGTTTGTTGGGACACGGGGCACAACGGGAGAAGGAAGATTAATGCAGAATATCGACCCCTGAATTGGGCAGTTACAGCTTGCTGGGCAGTCAGATGATAAAACCAGCCCAGAAGACAAGACAACGATCAGGAAGTATTGTATCATGGTGATAAAAGGCTTGCAAATCTGAAAGACATAAGTGGGAGAGAAAATGGTTAGTGTCAATCATTAGTTGCTTGCTAAGGTGGCCATATAAATAGAAACATTAATGCTTGGTAAATCATAAATAGCTCTACAGGTAATATAACTTACAACACTATGAAATTTTACTTAAATATTTTCTCTACCTTGTACTCAAACTCTAACTCTTTTTGTTTAACAACAAATGCAAATGTTCCACAAAAAATGTCAAAAGGAAGAAATTCAAGCTTTAAAAAACAAAGAGATATAGAAAAGTACAATGAGGTGGATACACACATACTTATGCTAAATAACAAAACTTTGTTTCCATAAACATAAATATATTTTCAAAATATAGCACCTCATTATAGTGGCTTTGCTTTTTCATATCTGTAATGATCATCCTCCCTAGGGATAAAGGCCCATAGGTTAAGTGTGAGGTTAACACAGCCCGCCCAGGGTGACTATTTCTGGGTAGATAAGGAATCAATTCATCCACTTCTTAGTGTTTATAGCATCGTTTTTAGCCCGTGAAACCCAGTCTGCTGCAGTGAAGCGCGACATGCACAACCGCAAGTCTCCCATATACAAACATATCTGAGGCGAATATGGTCTGCTGACAGACACATTACTCTATTGTTGTATAGTGAGAAAAAAACACAGGGCAGTAGGAAACTGTGGAAAATTCGAACAATGCATTAAAAATTTCCAACTAATTTTCCAGTGAATTAGGGTATAAGTCTTGCATAAGTCTTAAATCTCACCCTGCTTTCTTCTCAATCACCGCCATATTACAGCAGATTTTACAAAGCAGTGTACAAACACCTCTCTACAAAGAGATAATTGTGCTCTTAAGTGTGCATCAAGCTTCAGAACTTTCCCTACTTGTATTGTTTATAGTCACCAGTCCTATAGGAAGAATAAAAATAAGTCCTGTATATGCAGAAAGTAAACACACACACACACACACACACACATACAAAAAAAAAAAGATTTAAAAACACTTAAATGTGTAAGTGCTGTGTAGCCAGTAAAGAAGTTTTAAAAATGTGTCTGAATCGAGCACAGAAACAGTAACAAACTGTTCTGCTGTGGAACGATGACTGATGTAACACTGTTTTAACTTACAAATATGTTGTATTTTTTTTTAAATCACATGTTTAAATGGTCCTATTATAGTACACCATTTGTCACTTTACATTTCGGTCTCCATCCTTAACATTACATCAGCTCGTTGTCTTTCATCTTCCTCTCTTTCTCCCTTCCACTCCCTTGGCCTGGTTTCTATTTGTTAAACCTCGCACTATTGCCCTTTCCAGGACTCCTGAGGCGGAAGTCAAGGAGAAACCTAAGATGTTTTATTAAAGTCAGGCGTGCACACAAAGGGCCATACCTCTGTTCCCTCCCTGCCTTATGTCGCCTTCATTCATTCCCTTCACCTCATAACATGAGCAAAGCAGGAATTTGCAATATTCTGGGAAATTCTTTATGTAGTGATAAGAGAGGGGAAAAGTGGTACTGACAAGTCTTTCGAGCACAACACAACATTTTTTTTTCTTTTTTTTTAGGTGTATCAGTAAGAACGATGCTCTGACCGTCTGCACTCACAATTCACTGTTAACCTAAAAACATACTTTTGTTTAACCGGTCTTCCAGCACCAGTTGGCATCTTTTTAATGGTGCAGCACACTGACAGCAAACATGTGGGTGACAACAACTGTGGTGGGATACAACTCATTCTGAGTTCACATAACAAACGTCTCTCTGTGCTGGAACTTGTTGCAAACCACTGAGTAATGTCTGGGAATTACAATCTTATCTCTAATTTTTGTCACTTGATGGCAAACTGTATCTATGTGGGGAACTTGTTACTTCACTAGTTTTTGTCAAAGAGAACAAAACCGTTACAGTTTATGTCCAATAAAAAATAAACAATAAAATAAAATTATACTGTTTTATAAACCTACAAGTCTGCATAAACTAGTCATTTTAACTGGTGTCTGAGCTTTTAGCTGAAAAACCTAAAGAATAATGTAGAGACGTTTTTTTCAGACTCAAGGAGTGTGAGTAATATTTTGTGACTGTTTATCCTACAAAGCAATAGATCCAGCCATGATTCATTTTTTTCTGCTTCACCAGAGAGATTACCAGTCCGCTGCAGGGCTAACTTTGTCTGACATCACTTTGCTTTAGTCACCAAACCAGTACTAAAAAAAAAAAAAACCCAAACAAAAGCTACAGACACAAACCACAATGCACACCCTAATGCATACAACGAAAAGGTCTAAGAGCTGACAGTGTGCTCCACTGAACTATTCCTGCTATGATGGGCTTTTGTTCAGGAGGATGTCTTTATTTAGAGACACTTTCTGGATCTTTCTTCATATGAAGTCAATTGTTGTTTACAGAACATTATAGCTGCCTTTCAGTTGCCCCTGACAGACTTGGTAAGTGAATAGTGTGATGAAAGGAGAGGAATGATTGGAATATGAATGGTTAGAGTATTTTATTTGTTAGGCTAGCCTTTATAAGCTTTTATAGAATATGTTTGCAAATCCAAGTGTGTAGGTAATCTCGAGGTCTTGCGCTCGCCAACCAACCAATGTCAGGACATGCATGTTTACAGCCTCTGTAAATGTTCTACTTTTAGGATCAAAAATATGATGTTGGAACTGAGCCTAACAAGCTGCTTTAAGTTACTCATGCCCTTATTCAGACAGTAATAGAAAGAATCATGATACATGCAAGATTGACCTTAGATGCTTAAATGTTGCTCCACTAGATCTAGAAGTTTTCCTTTTGTGATTGTTTTGACAGAAAACAGGCCCATGTGCTGACTCTAACATATAAACCAAATGCGTACGTGGCTTATCAGCATTAATAGTAATATGTGTACATGTATGAGTAAATGTGACTTTTAGTTGCATGTGTAAGTATTTCATGAACTGTTTCCATTTTTTATGTTTCACAAAAAGAAAAAATACAATATGAAATACACAGTCTGTTTGTGCCTGTTTACTAGATCACTTTTAAAATAGCTTTTAATATTTATACTAAAAGCTGTAGCTACAGCTTGTGATATCAATATAAATTGGTGTAAATAATTTTCACAGTCATCTATTAAAAACTATGTCTAATTATGTCTTTTGCCATTTCTGACCAGAAATATTTTTCCATGACCTAAAAAACTTACCTGACGTGAGACAACAGCAATGCAAATTAGTAAAACTTGAATGTGCTTTATTTTCTACATCTTTGTTTAATCTTGACATCATTAATTTCAGTCAAGTAAAAGGTAAATAAGCTGGCAAGGCTTTTAGATAAGTGTTAACCACCACTTTGGCAGGCCAAATGAAATGCCTTAAACATAATATTTTCAAAGAGCTTACAGGAAAGCACATTTATTCCTAACTTTCTGCTTCACAAACACCTCATCTATTTAGAATTTTCAAAGGAATGACAAGATAAGTAGGAGGGGAAATAAGGAAAGCTTAAAGCTCAATCTCAACAAAAGCACCTAAAGTTCCTCTGTTTCTTCTGCTGTCTGACATTAACCGGGTGCCAACATCATAAAGCCAAGAATCTGCCAAGCACAGCACTCCACAAAAATGGACATACACAGTGCACACAAGTAATCCTGCATTACGCTGCAGTCACAGAACTTGTTGCAAAACCAGTTCTCTTTATTCTTTCATACATTTATAATTAAATGTGACTGTTTTCTGTTGTCGCAGTAGGACCTAATGGCACACAGCATATCCTTAGCCACGGAGGCTTTGTGTTGAAAGGGGAACGTGCTCAACAGAAGATGAACATTAAACAATTCGGCACACACCCGACCTGTAGAGCAGAAACGCTCGTATTCACACAGGCACGCACACATTCCTGCACATGTTCACGCCAGGAGACACACACAAACACAGAGTCTACAACACAGCTGGATTCTGTTACCCACAATACACTGCAGCCATCTCTCACTGTGAGACAGAATGAGAGGCCCACATAAACTTTAGTCCTCCCCTGTGATAAGAGGTGGGCAGCAAGAATAAAGAGATACGGGGAATCGCAGAGAACGAGTGTGAGATAGGTAAGATGTTTAAATAGCTGGTTAGCTGCCTTCTGCCGCCGTTCATCCACAATTTGCTGTAAACAAAGACTCACTCCTCTAAACCTGAAGTGCTTGGCAAAACCCAAACATGATTGTGTTGTTTATTCTCATAGCAAGGTGCAAGGAGTCTTGAAAATCCTGCAAAAGAACTACTATGGTGACTTGACGACATAAGAAAGAAAGTTCCACGGCATTGTTAAAAACTGAACCTTAATTTGGAAATCTGGAGAACAGTCATGTGGCTTATAAAAGTTAGATGCGGTATGAAATGTCTTTTCCCAATTCTGATCTATTTTATTCATAAAAACAACCTGAAGAAACCTGAGCAGGCTTGTACAAAACATTCTGATCTGCTTTTGGTTTGTTGTGATCTCCTCCATCAAACTCTATTGGACTGATGTCACTATTTTACCAAATTTCAGCAGTTAAATTAATGAAAAATAAACCTCAAACTATTGGTTGCTATGAATCATAATTTACCTCAAAAAGAACATACGCTCGCTGTTTCTCTCTCTTACTAACTTTTCCTTTTTCTATGGCTGGCTGTATTGTACTGTACAAAGGAGAAGTATAGCATTGGTAGTTGTTAAGAAAAGGATCATAAGAAGCACAACAATTTCTGGAAAGCTTGTTATCTGACAAGTGACCTTAGGGTGTTTGCACTGCCATTTCTCCCACTAAAAACTGCTATTTGGTCACTAGATTGTAGAGGTAGATGCTGCTCTTATCAATGATTATCATGATAACCCTTGAGATAAAAGTCATATCCGAAAATTTTAAAATAGCAACTGCACTGGAAGTAGTCCAGAGATGCACAAGGAAACAACTATGAATGGGGGATCATTCAAATTTAAACCCCTATTTGATATTTGATTTTATCATTTTGGGAGTTGCAAAATGTTCTTACACTTACTAAAAGCTGTGCTGGATTTCCCTCTTGGCTACAATATCCAGACCAATGGAAAAGGGCAGAATAAAATTCAACGATTGTTGTTTAATTATTGAATAATAATTTACTCTTTATTCCTACTATGTTAAAGAAAGCAGGACAGCTAGTTGATGAAGGCTGCCCAAAATGCTGGTATTAATATATTTTCACAGAAACTGCTAAAAACAGAACCAACTACAATGGCTGTGTAAAATTGCAAACAATTGAGCAGTCATTTGGATAAATTGTGTAAGATGTGGAAGACAAAGGTTTTTTTGTGGCAAATTATTCACATTTGTTTTTTTCCTGATGCTGGATTGGATGATGGAGAGACTGCAGATGTGAAAGAAAAAACATCAGTGGTGAGGGTTCAAAGAAGTAGAGTGGCGATCATAAATTGTATTAAAATGTTGTTCTGCAGTGAGATTACTTTATTTTCTAAAAGAAAATAAAGAAGTCTTGATTTAGTGGAACCAACTCTTCCAAAGTGGAATATCGTATTACCTCGTGCTTGAAAAGCTTACCAGTAAAAGCAGTTTAACAAGGTCTTTCTTTCTAAAACTCTTACTCCACAACTGTTTTGTAAGAAGATAAATTATAGCCGGTGCACTGTATGTCTACTGTACTGGGGTTGCACAGGAACATTAAAGCACATGGACAAACATGTGTAAGGACATTATAAAAAAACAGATTAAGGCTTAACAAACACAAAGTAAACAGAAATGTTGTTCTGACGGGCGTGCTATATGAAAGCTCAGTTGTGTAAAGGATTTTGGGGTTGAGCAAGTCTCTTTTTTTTACCATGACCTCAAACGTTATGATGTCTTCTAGGATTAGTTTGTTAATCTGTGCCTGACATGACGTCTTTTCTTTCGTGCCTTAGGAACACATAATGGAGAGTTGCATCAATCTTATCTGGGTAGAGGGTCAGCTAGCCTGAGAACTCATGTTCCATCAACTATTCTTGTAACCCAAGTAGCGGACTTCAAAAAGTATGACAGGAATCAAAATTGTGCTTGTGTCCTCAAATGAATATATAATCAAGGCTTTATGGTCTGAGATTACCAACGCAATGACTGTAAATACAATTGTCCAAAAACTATAAATGACAATCCAAGAATTATAGGATGGTAAAGGAAATGTTTATATTGTAGTGTTTTCACATAGATTTGATTTTTACTCATGGAAGTAGTACTTTAGTACTAGTTTTCTAAAGCGCACCTCTCCAAATATACATATTTAAAACGTCTTTTGTGTAAAAAAATAACAGAGAAAGATAATGAGCTCTCTCCAATGAGCCTCTCATTCTGCAAACCGAGTCCAGCTTAATAATCTTGGACTGCACCTAGCATTTTCGCTTTGCACGGCAGTCTTTGTGAGCTGGTGGCAGAGCTACAATCTGTTAAAGTTTCTGATTAGAGCTGTCCTCTGGTTCACAGCAGAGCTCCAGAGCAGAACAATGACTGCCATCACCAGCTGCAGTCTAAAAATGTTATGGTAAGAACAAATGGATTGTTAGCTACAAACCTACTGGTGTTTTCCTCTGATTAAAAAAAGATAAACTACCAGAACTATAGGAAATACTGTATGTTCAATCTTGTGCAGTCTTTTAATGTGAAATAATACATTTTTATGATCTAAACTATAACAGAAAAAAAAATTCCCACAAATGTAGTCATCGCCTGTGAAGTTGTTGGCATCACATGTGCTGACAATCTATATTAGACTGAAGAAGGAACATGCTAATCAAATTAAAAACGTCACAAAAACCATCATCTAATTTTAAAGGCACTGAAGGAAGGAGCTGTTTGATCCAAACTCTGAATCTTACTGAATTAACTGTATATCTGCAGTGAAGAAGACTTTATAAGAGAACATAACCGTGTCAAACAAATCACAACGAGCCACATGAAAGACACAAGAAATAAATTACATAATGTATATTTCTTTGTCCTTCTCTTCAACTGCATTCACTCCTTTATTGGTTCTTCTGTGTGCCGTAAATACAACCATTGTTTTTGGGCAAAGGATATACAGCTCCACACTTAGACAAGTACCCTTCCCCTGTGACTTCCCCTCAGTCTCTCAAGTATTAAGCATACCTGCTTTTGTACTGTTAAAAGAAGCAGCTGCATACTAACTAAAATGTATGAGCAGACAGTGATGAGTTCACCTGAAACCATGGCTGATTGAGACCCGCACCCGTTTTCACACCTCGTGTGATTAGGTAGAGGATCAGTAGGGGGCCCATTGTCCCTCTACGAGGGACACTCCCACAAGGCTTAAATATGAGACTCTCCACCATTTGACCCTAGAACTGAAGAAGCTTCTCGGATGAGAGGTGAAACGTCTTCAAGCAACCTAAAGAAGTCCAGACGCCTTTTCCTTACAGCTCCTTAGACTACGATGGCCTGGATGACTGAGAACCTTCACAGACATGAGCAGACAACCTTTTTGACACTAGTAAAGGTAGCTTCAGATACATTATGAGGTTTGAAATATCAGATAAATGCAATTAGAGGTGAAAAGCCAGAGTGGGTGGGGATCCATTATCTGCCCTCTAGTAACTTACAAGTTGTGGTGTCCTGTAAACAAAACTCTATCAATGTTAGTTTAAGTCTACCAGCACATAATGACAATTAACCTGGTAGCCTTGTAGATATAAGATTTGTTCAGAGGATGTGTAATTACCAGTAGAAGCAATTATTGAAACAAAGTAGCCTCAGTCAGCTTTGTGGAAGGTTTTGGTCTCTGGCGGTATCACCAACGCCTTGGTGTGGTGTTTTAAGGTATGGAAGAGATTCCAGTTATGCTCCTGCTATGCTGAAAATGCAGAGCTGTGTGCTGCTGCCACTTGTTAGACCTTGAGTCCCATGTGTGGGTTTAAGGAACATTTCCGTAAGGAAATCCAGTCCCATTCCCAATAGAATACTAGAAGGTAAGCTTAGCTTGAGGTATTCATGGGCAAAATCCGACGGAAGAATATCCGTTTATATTTCCTCTTGAAGTAATTCCAAATCGAGCTGTACTGACAAGTCCTTGACAGCAGAGGAGTGTTGGTGTTGTTGTAGTTCTGTATTTTATTGGACATTGGCCAAACTATCTGCACCCATTGAAAAACAATCTTAAAAGGATTGAGTGATTCTTAAGAATTGTTTGACTTTATTACTCTTCATTGCTTTCATCTACTTTTTAAAATCAAAATCTTAGCCATTAGTAGGACACAAATTTTAATAAGCACATCTGTTATGCCGCAGATGTACCTTTCACCAATGATAAGTGCTGAACTGCATTTTGGTCTCTCTGTGCCAGGTTTCTGGAAAACATTAAAGAGTCATTTCTTTCATCAAGTTATAGGTTAAGCCCATGTTTACCAAGTGAAGTTAAAAGCAATTATGGTGTTTTTGTGTCTGATCCACTAGCGTAACAACCAGGAGCTATGGAGCAATTATATTTTCTTTTAAAGCAAAGTGCCATTGCTGCTCCCTTTAGTGGTCACAAAAGCAGATCATCTGCCTTCATCTCACCCGATCCCTAGCATACTCCTCTGTCAGACAAATCCTCTGCATGCCCTTATTCACAAGATCCATCAACATCCTTTGTGGTCTTCTTCTTTTCTTCTTCTTTTCCTCCAGCTCCATCTTCAACATGCTTGGTCTAGTAACTCCACTATCCCTCTGCAAATGTCCAAACCACTTCAGCCTTGCCTCACTAAGTGTATCTCCAAATTGATCACCCTGAGTTGTCCCTCTGATATTCCTAATCCTATCCATTCGGGTCACTCCTAGTGAAAATTTAAACATTTTTATCTGTCTTTTTGTCAGTTTTATCATCTCCAAACCGAACATCATAGCAGATCTCACTATCAACTTATAAGCCTTCCCTTTCACTCGTCCTGTCATAAATCACCCTTGGCACTCATGCTTCACCCCAGGGATGTAAACACTTCAAAACCTGGAGTCAGCTGTGGCTCAGAGTGGTTCGCTTCCCAGCTCCTCCAATCTGCATGCTGAAGTAAGCCAAGATACTGAACCCCAAGTTGGTAGAGTGCGACTGTGTGCAAATGTTATACTGGGCATTTAAGTGTATAGGAAAGCACTTGTGTTCATGTGTGTGTAACTGTATGAATGAGGATTGTAGTAAAAAGCACATTGATTGCTCAGTTAGAGTAGAAAAGCGCTATGTGAGAAAATATAGGACAGAAAACACATTTATTCTGCATTGCTGCTACTGACTTGTCACAAACTGAACCTTTCATTTCTATTTCCTAACTAAAGAATATGTCTGTGTATCTTATTATGCTTTTGTTTCTTCTCAACAAAATTAAGCACATCGTGTATGCAAACATACACAGGAGGAATTAGCCAGCCTTGTTGTGTTTACCTGCGGTACACTGACTGCAATCCTCAATTCAGGGTGAATGTTGGTGACACCAGTTTTTCCACTAAGGTGAAGCATCAGCGTTGGCAATGAGGCATCACAAGCACAGTTGGGTATTCTGTGGTAACAATGAGAGCAGCAAAGAAGTCACAAATTCAAAGGTTGTGTGCATGTCTTCACGCTTACGTGCCTACAAATCTGCCCTGTCAATCAGCACTTATAAATAAGCACGTCACCTGGAGTCAGCTTCACACAGGTGTGCCAGCAGGCAAATGGCAACAGGCACAACCCATATAAGCATGCCTATTCTTTCACCCGCCGCCTCAGCTTACTACTTGTACACGTTTTCCTAAATCCTCCCAGTGAGGTATCTAATCCTCCAGATGCACCTTTTGTGGGTGTTTTCCTTACAGTAAGAGTAAGTGCATAAAAACAAGTCGGATATCTATAAATGAAGCCTAAAATAACTTTTTATCAACCACACATAACTTGTCTCTTTGAAATGTTTGTAGAGTTACACATTCACCTTCCTCGGATCTATCTGTTCCTGGCCTGCAGACACTAGTCGCTCATTTTAAAGTGCTGTTCGCTGTAAACAGACTCTCTGCAGCAAAGACAGTGACAGAAGTCACAATAGCAATTAAGACTTTTGAACAAGAGCCAAGGTTCTCTCATTGTTCCCAATTAAGTAAGCTCGCCCCATCTTCGCTTTTATCTGCATCCTACAATCATTGCTTTATATCACAAATTACAACTTCAATGTTAAACACACTTATGATGTATCTGTTCCTTCTTCATTCATCTCCCTTACCTCCAGCCCAATTACTGACTGATGTTCTCACTCATACCAAACAGGGTGCTCTCATGCTTGTTCAACCCTCTGGCAGGATCCCAGTTAGGCTTGACTGTGAGGGAAAATTGGGTTGGTAGATGCCTGCTCTCCAGTTTGTGCAAGTTTAGACAGATAGCGTCTTCACAGCTTATCTGCACTCTAAAAGACATCAAGCTCAGGTTTGGTTCTGAGTAGGGATGGGTATTGATAAGAATTTCACAATTCCGATTCCATTTTCGATTCTCTTTAACGATTCGATTCTTTATCGATTCTTATTTTTTTAAAAAGGAGAACACACAGGTCGATTAGCTTTGAACTTTGTTTTATATCTTATCTTTGAACAAGACAGAAATGTAGGAGTAGCGTGACCTTACAAACCCAACAGTGAGATCTTAAGAGATCCACAGCCTACTGCTCCTCGATGGGGTGCCACGAGGACTCCAGAAAAAAAACAAGTTGTAAATGTAAAATAATAATAAAATAAATATTCTTTTGTAGCAATAACAAAGTATAACATAAATTATTCAGTGGCAATTACACAAGAATGTCCAGTAACATTTACACTCTCCTTTTTAAAAGTATATATG
>VUQR01019052.1:8565-24765 GCA_015108515.1 Hemichromis elongatus | reverse complement strand
GTGGCGTCTTTTTGGAGGCCATACTTGGGGATTAAATTGTATGTGTGAGATAGTTTGGCACACTAACTAGCTCATTACTAGCCCATAATGGTTTTGTATTAGCTGCAGATAAATGATAAAATGCTCCATTCAGAATTTGCATTAGGATTTCACACCTGGACAGAAACTGATTTTGGATATTTTTCAGATGAGATGAGATATACTTTATTAATCCCGAAGGAAATTATGGGTTACAGTAGGCAGTATGCTAGTTGGGGCATGCTAGTTGGGACAAGCAGTAGTGCTTGTCACGTGGGTAAGGTGGGTAAGGGGTGGGTAAGGGGTGAGACAACTAGGTCGATCTAGACACAGCATCCCGCCCTGCAGCCTTGCAGCGCTGTGCCCAACCCACCATCCGCCTCGGTCTTGGAGATAAGCGTACAAAGGCGTTGGAACAAAGAGTCTAAACACAGTTTGTTATCAGGGGAGAAATTGTTGTTATGTTTCAGCTCCAGCCTTAGGATCCCAGGTGGCGCCAATCTGGCAGCCGAATGGAAATAATGATGGTTTTCTTGCTTTAGTGCGACCAACTGCATGTCAAATTTTTACAGTTGATTTAATGTCCATCACTGGTCTCTTTTTGGGACCAGGATAATGCTAGCAGTTATAGAGAGCTGTTTAATGGGGACGCTTTAATGTCAGTGTGACAGTCTAAGACAATAAAACATACTTAAAGCCTACTGTAACAGTAAAACTGTTCATAATGAGTATAAAAGCTTAACAGTTGTATAAAAAATTGTTTATGTGAATATGAATATGGGTTTTAGGCCTGTGGAACTGAAGCCTTTGGAACAGTTATCATTTAACATGAGAAATCAGTTCAGTGGCAAAAGAAGCCTGCTTTTGTCCATTTGCCTGATATAAAGGATTACTAATCATTTTGATGCAACTGCATTATCATTGCAAATTCATATGACTCGTTTGAAGTTCAAAGGATGTACCAGTAGTGACGGGGAAGCTAAAAGTCCATAAAAGCTGTGGGCAGTATTCACAGGACTTTTATTTTTTTTTCTTATCTTATAATGATGCACTGTATGCTTAAGTTGTGTAAGTCAAGGATAAATCTGTATTTTCAGAATTACTGGCAATGCAAATTTTTAAGAGGTCCGACTGCAACACAGTACATCTTAGAAATGTAGCCGCTATATAGCTGCTGTTTGTGCTCGTGCAGTGGTGATTCACGTGGGTCACCGCTCCTGTCCCTTTGTTCACTTCTGACATTAAATCAGGTCTCAGGAGGTGACGGAAAGCATGTTGACAAGTTTGAAAGTGTGTCAGAGTGAATGGGGGGGTAGAGAGAGGCAGAAATTGAGGGAGATGGGTAAAGGGGAGAGGAAAAGGAAAGGGGATGTTTGGGAGAGAGGGTGATAAAAGGGGTGACTAAGAAGGAGAAATGAAGTCTGAAAGTGTCAGAGGAAGCAGCAGAGAGATGCATAAAGAAACAGGAGCAGAGATCAGGTGAAGGAGGAGAGCTGTCTGGTGTAATCCTGTTAGAGAGAGAGATCAGGTTGGCAGTTTGTTGCTGTCACTCGGAAGAGATTTTCTTCTCTGCTGTTTAAAACATTTTCAGCTTGCCACATAATTCCTTTAATTGATTCTATTTGCTGTTGACCTGTTTTCCGTTTGAGCAGCTGCTCTCTATAGAGGAGCTGAACATGTGGACGTGGAAATGTTGAGTTGTTGTTTTCAGTAAGTCACAAATCCCCTAAATGATGCCAGAAAGGTGGGAGGGATTGTGTTGTTATGATCATTAGAATATTTCACAGGTCACTGAATTAAAATCCTCAGCCAATTTTGCCTGGTAGGACCCAGTTTGACATTCAGAAGTGTCTTAATACTTTGCAACATAGATACAACGGTGCTGGAAGTTTTCCTGAATTTCCCATTCCCAAATGTACGTAAGCACAGGCAACTCATTGATTTAGTCAAGAAACCAGTTTTAGATGACTTGAACTTTGTGACATGGCGCATTATCTTAATGGAAGCAGCTATCAGAAGACCAGTACGTTGTGGTCATAAAGAGATGGACATGGACAGCAACAATACTCAGGTAGGCTGTGATGCGTAAATGATGCTCAGTTAATACTTCTTGTTCTTGAGTCGTTTGGTACCGGACCGCAAGAGTTGAGGTTCGGGTATGAAATTTATGGTTTTCAGGGTTTTTCTTAATTTATTTTTTATCGTTAAAATGTATTGTTTTTATCGTCAACTCAGTTTCTCTGTGTCTTTTCCCCTGTGTTATGAATAAATTTTCTTTTTTTTTGGTACCGTACTCGTTTTATTTTGTTGTATTTATCTGCGACACCTTAAAGGCCAGTCTGTGAAAATATTGTCAGACATAAACCGCTCCGTGGCGCAAAAAAGGTTGGGGACCGCTGAGGTAATACAAAGGGGTCCATCATGGCCACCGGTCTCCGCACCATGGATCCACACCTTCATATTGTTTACCCCAAACTCTAGTCTGTAGATAGTAGCACTGATTTAAAACAATGGCAACACTGGAAGTGTACAGACAGCAAAGGCAGTATACAAAAACACATGAAACTCTTATATAAACCATAGAGGCCTTATTTAAATTTGCAGCTTAGCCACGTCTGGCTTTGATAGCTGGTAGTGAGAGAAGATATCAAGTGATAAGGCCATACCCATTAAGTGAACCCACAACTTGGGGAAGCTATAAATATGAATGTGCCTTGAGGCGACTGTTGTTGTGATCTGGCGCTATATAAATAAAATTGAATTGAATTGAACTGAATTGCTAAGCAACGTGTTTTTAGTGTTCTTTACTCCAAGTGACTGAAGACAAAATCACTCATATAAGACTTGTGGTGGTTTGGTCTCATGTAATGTCTTACATCTCTTTATTGTCCTCCTGTTTGTCTTTGTGTTTTGGGGTATGTGTATAGTTTTCTACTGAAAGTAATTTTTGATAACTCGGTGAGTTGGCAGTGCCCTTCAGTGTGGAGAAATCCATGAGCCTGAACTCTGGCAGTGGGTGTTGTGGGATGAGTCGGCCTTATCTTAGCTAGTCAAGGAGCCCCTGGATCCCTTGGCTCATCATGCAGCAGCCGATTACCTTCTCCCTGAATCTTTCTATTGTTTTCTATTACACTGTGCAGCCAGCACTGATAAAAGTGGTGGAAATTTAAAACTCACTTCAAAAATATTCTCGCTATTCTGACATACTGTAGGGTATAGCCAATGTAGAAAAGACAGGTACCTAAAAGCTGATACAAAATTCCTACTGTACTGTAGAAGTGTGACAATATTTAAAGAGCTTCTTAGCATCCTTTGCATGAATAAAATAGATTTGTGCTGAGTATTTTCAGTAATTGCGTTGCTGTTTGTCACCATTTTTTGTTTTTTTTTGTAATTGCCTTCAAAGTGTTTTCTAATTTATCACAATTAGCACCCTCCAAACTCACATGGCTGTTTGAGAAATAGTCCAAGAAAAACTTACATCCTTCCTACTGAGACTTAATATTTTTTAACACTGGCATGCTTGTTACAGTGCTAAAAATGCCACTATCAAGCAAATTTAGCCATATCCATTTCAGCAAACAAACAATGACGTTCATTTTCTTAAAAACAGTCTGAAATCAGCCCTGCTTGGTGTCGTACACTTCATCGGTGCTGATTCACGATCCTGGAGAAGAAGTGCCATTTTGCATGTCCCTGGCACCAAGAGTAAATGCACCTCTGTATGTGTGAGCAGAAAGCAGGGCAGTACTTTTTACAGTGTGGGCTGAGCTGCCTGTTCGCTACTTCTCTTTTCTGCTACCAGTGATTATCTCAGTTTGTCATAAGTCAGTGAGAAAAAGACTCGAATCAGGCTCTCACAATTGTTCCAGAGTAATGGATTATAGATGAATGAGCTTTTTTCTCACTTGGTGATAAATTAAAAACTTTATTCTTTTATTCTCTTATTCTACTACTGTCTTACTCTCTCTCTTCCCCACACACTGTTGATACCTCTCTGCCTTACACATTTTCAACTGTACAAAATTGGATTTTTAATCTTGGCCTGCCAACTCATGAGGGCTACTTTCATACAGTGCATTAGGAAAGGTCATGGCCCTGACATTGAATCCATATTATAGGTGTCACATGTCCTCTCAGCTACTCTCACTTTATTCTATGTTATCACTCAGCTCTCAAAAGCACTCAAGTGGTCACCTTTAGGTCCCTTTTTCCTTTCCTTCCTTAAACCACAGAGGCCACCGCTGTAGAAAATCATATCTAGTTCTTACTGACGTAGTTTTACATCTGCCACCTTTGCCTTTGTTTAAGTGTTTGTTTATGGCAGGGTGTATGTCAACCAGATGTGGGCCAGGTCTGGCAATGATGGCACGGTTTATGTTCCTATTTTCCTATTTTAGGAAAATACAATACTGCTATATTTGGGGGCCAGAGCTGAAACTGTTCTGTGCCAGCACAGGACTACCAGTGTGTCTGCAACTGGCCTTGTGTGGGCCACCTCTTTCAAACAACATCTGGGCCACCAAAGGGCCATCATTCTTTGGGCCATGTGTAAGTACATTGTGTGTGCGAGATCCGGGCCATACCAATTTTGCTATGTGGGAAGTGCTCCTAAAAGAACCTTAACTAATATCTAATAATTTTTATAATAACTGTATGTGCTGATTACTTTATTTATAAATTGACATTTTATTTATTGTAAAAAAAAAAGCTCATTTAAAAAATGTATTTATCCTAATAAATAAATGTAACACACACATACACACAGAAAAACACACACACACTGAAAAAGGTAACTAATGCTCTTCAATAATAGCCATTAGCGCTGACTTTCCAGCATTCTTGTTCCATTTATCCTCTTTGCTGCTACATACTCAGCTTCAGACAGTCAGAAAATGATTTGTCATTTTAAATGTATGTACTGTGAAATTTCAGGCCATAAAAGTAAAAGTGCACACTTTGTAGCCAACACTGTGATCGCAGAAAAGAGAAGGAAGCGGACACAGCATTGTAAAGAGGTGTTGCTCCAGAATGATACTCACCATGTGTCCTCAGCTAAAGAGACCAAGACCGCTGCTAAATGTGAATCTCTAGCTATTGTTTTGTCACATGATTGTCGTCTTCCTCTGCATTTCACAACCTGGCAGTGTTAACACTCTGAGACACATTACACAAGCAAATAATACATACACCATCCACTCCTGTCGGCATGTGTTTGTGTTTGACAGACGGATTTTCAGTTTTCAGCATCAATATGTTAACAGCACTATAGCATCTACCAAGAAACACTCTTTCAGCATCATGGATAAACAATGAAACAAATAGTAGCGCTAGTAAAATTAAGTCCAAAAGGACACTGTCACCTTCATCTTAATGTAGTAGCTGTCAAAGCAACCACAAAACTCAAGAGACAAAAAACAGTACCAAAATAAGACTGTGGATACTCTGGATCTGGCAACATTGATAGTCTGGGAGTCGAGACAAAAAAACATAGCTGCTGTGGTATGGAGTGGTGGGAATGGTGCCAGGGGAGTAAAGCAGCACGTGAGGCAGGTGACGGGGGAGATGGGACAGGTGAAAGGAGGTGGTGTGGCATTAAGAAAATCCTGAAGCCTGGTAATAAATAAACAGCGTAGAGAGGCAAATCTGTGAGTCTTGGTTAGAAAACCTTCCACATATCCCACAGAGGACTCAGTCCACCATTCTGTACAAAACAAAAAATAATTTAGATACTATCCTCCACCTCATAATATGTGGTTGTGAAGTCTGCTGGGTCTGTTTTGTGGTTGAGGCATTTTGTTATGTTTTCTAGGAACTGAATCCAAAAGCAACAAGACAAAAGAAATTTAAAACTGTTTTGATTTCAGGGATGAGGGGTAATAAGACATAGAGGTAAAAATTAGGCACAAGAAATAAGGACTCACCAAAATAAAACATGAACAAACTAAACACAGAGACAGAAATGTGACAGCAGAACACAAGAGAAGGCTAGAAAAAACTAAAATATGGAAGTGCATTTAATTAAAGAAAAGTTGACTCGTGAAAGAATCAGATGGATGAAAATGCAGCATTAGTCTGAATGTGTGCTCCCAGTTTTTCCGTGGTTCTCATGGCGATCTGGGTGATATTAAATTTAATCTAAGAAAAAAAAATCCCTAAAAACAGTAAAGGAGATGTACTTATATAATCTTCTCATTTCTTTTGCTAGACTCGAGAGGACTTGAATGAAGGAAGTATTGTTTTTGGATGAGTTACCATTCTCTGCAGCATTTCCCTGCACAGAGCAGGAGAAAAAAGCAAAAATGATGTACTTTTCATATTTCACACCGAGGGTCACAATCATTTATCATTTATTTTTCTACTGTCGCTGTTTTTTTCTTCTTCTCAGTTTTGTTCCTGTGTTGTGTAGCAGAGGAAAATAGAGACTACACTGTAAAATAATAAAAATTCATCTGTCCTTCCATCCATGCAACCTGTAGACAGGGACCTGGCTCACAATGATTTCAGCCTGCATTACAATACTTTCTTATTCTTTCATTAATAATTAGTTCTATAACAAAAGGATTGGACAAATGATATTTTAAACCCTTTGACTGAGCTTCTGAAAGACAGATTTTTGTCTTTTGTTGTGCCCTCTACCAGTATTGGCATTTAAGGGATTTATATTGTGTTGTGCCACTTTATATAAAACTGGTGAAAACCTCATCGTAGCTCGACTTTGTTCCGTGCAATAAAATCAAGTTCAGTCAGACAACCCATGTTTTAAATGATTGATTTGCTACAGCAGCAGAGTACAGTTAAGCTTGGCATCCGGGCTCCGAGCTCATCATTCCCCACATGATGAGTAAACTTCACCCTGCAGCCTACGGGGGGACTCTGAGGTTATGCACGAGTTGAAAAAGCAGCTAGTGATACTTGACAGGAGTAATACTGACATATCAGACAAAAAAACAGGTAACTGTACTTAACATAGACTCGATAGGGTTGGTATATGACGTGATGAGAGTGAGTCACATGTATGACACAGGGTGGCTAGATCCCTGCCTGAACTAGCTTGCAGGTTTTTTCTCATTTCTAAACATATATATCTATGAAGAACTTTACTGGGTACACCTAATAATATGTAGCACTGGATTGAACACCTTTTTACATTCAGAACTGCCTTAATTCTTCATGGCATAGATGAAGAACTAAGGCATACAAGTGCTGGAAACCTTCTTACTTTGGGCACTAAGGGGGCCAAAGTGTGCCAGTAAAATATCCCCCACACCATTACACCACCACCTGAAGCCTGCAGCATTGATACAAGGCAGGATGGATACATGCTTTTATGTTGTTTAAACCGAGTTGTGACCCTACTATCCCAGTGATGCAGAAGAAATTGAGATTTATCAGACCAGGCAACATTTTTCCAACCTTCTATTGTCCAATTTTAGTGAGCCCACTTCAGTACTAGCCAGGGGTGCTGCCAGAAATTCTGGGCCCTCTACATTTTTCACAGATAAAATTTAACCCAATAAACATACCCTGTATGATGCGACATGCCTGCGTTTGTCACTGTCTGACCTGCATCATAGCAAGAGACGCTATGCTAGCGACCGTAGCTTGGACGGACAGGTGGAACGAAACACTGTGAAAGGGAGGGTGTGTCATAAACAGTACATTATTATAATACATTATTTGTTAAATATTATTAAATATATGGTCAAAATAGACAAAATACACTGTGTGTAGGAGGGGCCCTAGCAAATTGAATGTATATATTAAAAAGAGAAAAGAAATAAGAAAAAAAAGGGGATATGGTCTTCTGGGCCCTTCCTCAGCCTGGGTCCTAACCTTCCACCCCTTTACGGTGCCCCTGGCACTAGCCATAGTTTCGTAACAGGAGTGACACCCAGTTTGGTCTTCTAATATTGTAGCCCGTCTCTTTAAAGAGCATTCACAGATGAACTTCTATAAATCTTGGGTGTAATGAGACGTTATTTAAGTTTCTGTCGCATTCTATCTGCTCAACGCTGTCTGACTATTCTCCTCTTACCATAAAAAGGCGTTTTCACCCAGAGAACTGCTGCTCACTGGTTATATTCTCCTTTTTGGAAGGGTCTCTGTAAACACCGGTGACGATCGTGAGAAGAGATCCCAGCAGTTTCTGAAATACAAGCAGTTAAATAGGTGTACCTAATGAAGTGGCAGGTGAGTAGAAACAAACAGTTCACTAATAAACAAGCAACTGACAGAAATCCTGTCAGTTTAATGAAAAAGTGTAACATGTAAATATTTTCATTAGTTTTTTGTATTTTACTGTTTACTGGAACATTTTGGGGTTTTGCACTTCTGGCTCAGAAATCAATCAGTGTTATTTGCACTTTTATGACATTTCATTTTAAACGGTGACCTACACATCATTCATTAATGGAACTAATTAGATGTATATTAATGATGTTTCCCAGGCCAGCATTCATAATATTGACACATTCATAGAGGCCCTCCCCTTCCTGGAAAGTCTGCAGAAATCATTTTGTTTGGAATCTACAAAGATAATTTTCTTTCACTATTTGTGAACTCATGTATGTTATTTAATGTTACACATCAGCTAGCTTGGTTTGCATTAGCTTCCCGCAGTGTACATCCACTGCTGACAAATTGCTTTAGTTGCTGGTGTGCTCAGTCGTGAAGTGGTGCACTATGAGCAAAAACCCCAGCGCTGTTACTTGTGCTTATTGTGGCTGGAAACCTGACTGATTCAAATCATGTTGGTACTGAATAAACAACCATATCCTCCAAAGCAAGTAGAGTTTTTTTTCTCCCCACTTTTTTGTGTATGAATTACAGTTTGCCACCAGTGATATATGGCACTGATTTTTCATTCAATTTTGTAAATAGCTTGTAGCTTTTTGGTCATTATTTTCTCAGCAAGCCTAAGTTAAAAAGTCATTAGGGAGGTAATGACTAAATGTCTATGCAGGGCATAGAAAAAGACCAGAAAGAGAAGGCGTATGATGCCAATAAGGTTCTGCCACTGGTAACGATTACGTGGGAAATAAACATAAGTGAAGCTGGGAAACAGAGTTAGGCTAATCTTAAACTTTTAGAGGCAAATACCAATGAGGGCCAAGGATACTGTTGACTTGCATATGACAGAATAGGTAATATACAAAAGGGTTACAGACACAAGCAGATTCTAGAATATGCACTGGGTTTGAATAAGGGCCAGGATTAAAGATAAGAATATTTTTCAAAAATTCAAATCGGGTACTCTTGGAAAACTAAAATATCTGCTGGCTCTTGTAGACTCTCACAGTTAATGTCAATAAAGAGCCAATAAGAAAACATTCAGGGAAGAGATGGAAAACACCAACAAACAGTGACGGTGGATGTGCGGAAAGGCTGATTAGACTTTTGTTGCCATGTAAATTCTGTAGCACGGTGCCACACCACTCGCCACTGATCATTAATATGCACTGTGGCGCTACGTGACAAAAGGCCATAGTCGAGGCAATTTCATTTCCTAAGCAAGGCCTCTGAGGAGTTCATTTCTAATGCCCTCCAACCACAGCGCCGTCTAAATTGCATTTGGAGAGAGGAAAAGCTGTGTGATTGAGGGGTGGAGGACAAAAAGAAAAAAAACTTTTTCGACTGGCCACCATTTTAGACAGAAATGACACAACGACACCAATATATAACATTTCATGAATACATGATTCCCTCTGTAGTGTGTTCTCAATCTTTGAAAACCATGGCTCGATCTTTCCCTGCGATGGAGGAGATTGCCTTGCCTCTGGCACCAGTCAAAGGAGCTAGGAACAAGTGCTTCACAGCATTGGCTCCACTTGTTGCATTTTCACTAATCAGACATGCCACTCACACGGTTATTGAATGCTGTTGCTGATGTAGACTGATGAAATGAAATTAAGTTTGTGGTTTTCCTTTGAGGAGCAGCTGAGACAGATTGTCTTGTGGCAAACCTCAGAATGAGCTGTGCGTGAGGATTAATCTGGATTTCATTTTGGTGGATGTTGTGTCAAAAAAAGAAAAAAGAAAAGAAAAATGCTAGTTCTGATTTTTCATTTCTGTATATTCAGCCTGTTTAGCTTAGCATAAACTAAACAGGCACGTTGGAGTTTAGCTTAGCATAAATACAGACATTTCGAGGAAAACGGCTACCAGTCAAAGATTCCTATCTAAAATCTTCACTTTCGTTGTGCTTACGTGGTGTGTACTAACGGTGACAATCCAACACTGGCACCGCAACCTAACTGGGAGATGGACAATGGAGCCCAGTCCTGGCCGAAAGCAAAACCCATTTTAAAAGCACCTGCTCCCTGTTTTCAAATAACATGTGACGTGTTATTATAAAGTCAGCATGTTACCGGCCATGTCTTCACATTAACAGCCCAGATATGAAAATATTAAAGTGTCCATACTGCATTAAATTACAGTTCCATTTATTTATTTATGAATAAAGTACTTACAAACTTACAAAGTTAAGTTGTTTTTCTGTTTCCAGTCTTTGCTAAACAGTGTCAAAGGATTCAGTAGAAAACCAGGCCTTGGTATCCTCATTTTATTCTCAGTAGAATACAGAAAAATACAGCATGTATCAAAAAGAATCATCCAGTTTCTAAATGCTATAGTTTTTTTAAAGTAATGAGCATAAAATTTTGCAGTAAATTTTGAAATGTATGACTTAAGATAAAGTTTTAGTTGTATTAAAGTTTCTTGCTGTATGTGTTTTGATTGTTATGGATGAATGGTTGTGGAATTAAAGCCCATTGAAATCAGATGATTCTTTTTGTATCTAAAAGAATAACCACACGGTCCTCATTTATAAAGTGCCTTACAAACCCAAACATTACAGCTAACGGCTGGACTTTCCAGTGCAAACAGCAAGTAAAAGTGGACAGGATATCCTCGGTTTCTTAACATAAAACTCATTGTTGCAGCCAGGGCCAAATGTGATCCCGTTAAAGTGACTTTTAGTTTTAGTATTGTTATACTATAGTATACTTAATTCTTAAATCCAGGTTCAAATACAGTATTATATATATGTCAGCTTTTGAGAGCAGGGCTCCATAATGTAAATCAGCCTTTATATGTCTAACCTCTCAAGTCCCGTTTAACAATATACTGCTGTAACAGCAGCTGTCATAACCAACCTTTAATAAACTTGTTTTTTACTTTCCTGCTCATTACTGTGGGCAGCATATGTACCAAGCAGGTTTGTCAAAAAACCCTGATACTCAGGTACTAATTGATACTAAAAACCACTGCATTACATACTCATTTGCAACAATGCCGATACCAATAGTGCCATCTTCACCTCCTACAGCTGACACGTAACTTCACACTGCTCTGCAGCTGCCAACCTACCCAACCTTTTTTGTGCCACAGATTGGTTTAATGTCAGACATTTTCATTAACCGGCCTTTAAGGTTCCAAAGAGAAAGACAAATTAAATAAACAAAATAAACAACAAAATAAAATGATACGACCAAGACAAAAACTGTGGTATTTTGTAAATATAATGATAAATGCAAATTCACTGTGTAATTGTGTAACTTTATTAGCAAGGTCCTCCTGAAATGTGCCAACAACATTGAGAGTAACATCCTCCTCTCTGTAGATTTAACACCTGAGCCTCAACTCTCGTCGCCTGTTACCAAATGACCCCCGGCCCCTCCCCTTACAGCAGCACAGTAAACTTGGTGAATGAGCCTTAATGAAAAATTTCATTAGGTTGTTAAAGATCCTGTTTCAATATCATTGAAACATGAAATAATTATCATACATGTTAACCTTTTCGGCACAATGGTGTATATTAGTTATTAGCAATTACCCGCATTAGCCTTCTGTTATCATTACGGTAACAGCTGTGGTTAATAATAAAAAGCTAACTTTAATTTTAGATGTAAACAACAAATGATATCAATCCTGCTCATTTATAGGTAGACATAACACAACTCTTTGTGTCTTAGAAGTAAGACAAAGTGTGTCTAAGTCCTTGGTTGAAGTTGAGAAAAAAACAGAAACCAGACAGCAACCTAAAAAAATAATAAAAGTTTTCTTAGTTTTGTCTTTTTCCCCTCTGGTATTAAAGATGATGTTGAGTATGTTCCTGCATATCAGTATCAAGTTTGAAATACTAGTATAATGACAACCCCTATAGCTACTTCCTTCTCAGCCCCCTTGAAAGTGTGACTTAAAGCAATCCTGCTAATGCAGAGGGTACATGGATTAAAAGCAGCGACTCTATTAGTGAGACGTCTCTATACTGTGTGTTGTGTTTTTACAGTTTGAAGAGGACTTTGCCAGCTCAGATGGTAGCAAAACACAAAGGAAAGCCAAAGAAAAGAAAGCCAGTGCAATCGATATTATTTAATTAAAAAGATATAGTGATTAAACAGAGTAATATATCACTTGTGCAGCAGATGAGCCAGTTTGTTTGTAGCACAGGCCAAGAGAAAGAGCTAGCTCTTGTTAAGCCATCACAAGCAAACGCATTTAAACCTTTATGTTTGTGCAGTTTTACAGCATGTTGCAGTACACAGGTTTTTTTTGTCACTTACACAACAAGAAGTGACAAATGAAGTGTTAAATAGAAAAGCGAATTCTGGTAATTACATCCTTTGCAATCTGTCTGCTTTGCTTGGCTACAGCACTTGATGGATGATACGTAATTGTTGCTCTGTGATAGGACATTGTTCAGTCACTTGAGACTGACAAATGGAAGACTTAATTTAAATGGTCTGTGAATTGTCCTTTGTTCCCTTTTAACTTGAATATTTTTTTGGCCCTCTTAATTATTGAGCTACATTTTAACATGAAAACTTCTGTAACTGCAGCTTTTAGCTTTTATGTTTTCCCCTCAGTATGAGTCTGTACAGGAAAAATGACCACCTGTCACAACAGTCAGCCAGGAAAAGAAATTCAATTTCTTTATTGTCCATCTTGTCTTTCTTTTCTTTTTTTTCTTACAAGGAGGGGTGGCTTGAGGTGGGGGATATGGTTCTGCCTCACCTGCATGAGTGCTCCGGAGGGAAAAGCAAACCAAGAGGCATGACTTTTTAACCAAAGGTCAGTATGGGCTTTTCTTGCTCCCAGTGGATTCTGCATTTCACTCAGAAATAAAGGAAACATCAACTGCTCCTCTTAGTGTGACTCACCAGGCTTAAAAAGGAGATTAGATTCAATATCCATCCTCTACCCATGTCTCCCTCCATGCTAGAATGAATTTCTGTTTTTAAACACTTAGCTAACAGGGCTGTTTTGTTACTGGTCTGGTGAATATCATGCCACCAGTGAATGTCACTTTTTTACCCCTTTAGCTGTTTTATCACTGTGTGGCAGGCAGAGCCTTTAGACCCAAATGCAGGACTCAGATGCAGAATTAAAGTCAAATCACAGCTAGAGAGCGATGGAACTTGAAATGGAATTACTAATCATGGGAAATATGACACGAGGGAAACACATAGCACGATGGGCAACATGACGAACGGGAGACTAGGACAATATATACATGCATGCAGGCAATTAGAGAAGAGGAAACAGGTGGGAGCACAGCTGACACTAATCACAGGGAAGGAGACAAGGGAAGTTGAACATAGCACACTCAGTCACAGACACAGCACTACTGGGTGCTGGTGATGCTTGTCATGTTTAGTTAGCACCAATCAAAGATAACAGCTGTCTTTCATGTTTCTTTTTATTCTAAGTTAAAGACCCCACAATATTAGAGTGAGAACCGTAATGATCATTGGATCCCCAACAAGAAAGGGCAAAAGTTCACTCTTTTTTTTTTTTACATTTGGTTGATCCATCTACTGAAGTTCACAGAAGCCTCATCAGTTATGGTCAGTAACATCATAACAGTAGCACTGAAGAGTCTCAGTGCAAGGGTGCCTGTCATTCTTATTAAAGAGAAATAGGGAGAAAAGGCATGCCAACTTACATGAGAAATTAACTAAAAATCAGCAGCACAGGTCTTAAGGTGTGATAAATAAAAATTTGAGATTTTTGGTTTAAAGTCTTGTCAATGTGTACAGTATGGATGAGATCAGGAAAGAGCTACAACAGTGAGTGTCTGTAGCCATCTGTTTAAGACGGGGAGGCTCTGTCGTGGTTTGGGGCTGCATTTCATTTCACAGAGGGAATTATGAACACAGATCATATACTAACATTTTTGATTAAAAATGCACTACCGTCTGCAAAGTGTCTTATTGGCAACAGCTTCATTTCTCAGCATAATAATGACCTCAAACACAATGCCAAAGCAGTGAAAGCATACCTAGAACATGTGCCCCACATTTCACTCCGGTACTGGGGTCCGCAGTGGGTGGCAGCTATAGTTCCCTTACTTACAAGGGGTCACTATAGTTAATAGATTTTACTCCTTGGTTTTGAATCAGCCTCTCTAAGTCTCATAAATCTGAAAGTTTAATAAAACACTTTTTTTTACCGTCTATACAACAGTGAGATTTCTATGTATGGTGATTACTTATCATAAATAATGTGATCGCAAACATGTAGGTTGACTGTGGGGCTGTGTATACAGAGTAAATTTACATATATCCCACACAGGACTAAAGTGGTTGAGCAAACACAGCAGTTTTGCCCTTTGGAGTCCCTGTATGGGTTTTCTATTGGAAAACTTACTATAGATTTCCCAAAGAAAACCATAACATGGGTCCTGAGGGGTAAAACTACAGTGGGTTAACCCACAAGAAGGGCAATGAGGGTTTTCTGTAGACACACACACTATAGGGGGCCCACAGCAGATTACCCAGATCTTTGCTGGGGTTGGATCAGAATTTTTGCAATGCAGTAGAAATAGTCAGTGGCACAGCATTATGATAAAATAGTTTAAACAAAGAAAATTGCTGATTAATCAGTGTAGAAAAAGTCTGTTTACTTTTATGTCTTTACTAAAATGTATTCTTTAAGATTGAAAGCTTTGTGTTTCAGTAATAGCAGCAAGCCGTTACTTATCTTTCCCCACTGCTTCAACAGCAAATCCATATAGTGAGGCTGAGTGGAGTGAAACCAGAGTGGTAATTGTATATGGAAGCCAACATGTAAAACGAGATATCAACATTCAGTCCTGGCTTCTTGTCCAACACTGATATGCCCATCCTTAAAAGGGAGCATCTTTGTAAGTGTGAAGCCTCCAAAGATCCCCTGCAGATTGCTTATTTCACGGCCCATGTTTGTGATTTCACCCAGATTCTCGGGAATAGACTGTCTAATGATGAATGCAGCCTGTTTGTGCATCTTCTACTCATGCTGCCCAATCTCTACATCCATTCTCCTTTTAACACAACCCAGAGACAAACACTATTAATAGCTCATGCTGTTAACAGTTAATGATGCTCAAATCAAAAGCAGCAGATCAAAGTTTTTTTTTTTTTTTTATTTATTTATAAAAAAGAAGTAATTCAAAGCTCTCACCTACTCGCAGGTGCTGAGATCATGCCATTTTGGGGGGGAAAAGAATAAAGTAAAAATTTGCTCTGAAGTTATTTTGAGCCCGTCTTTTCCCACGCAGATGAAGAAAGGTTTCATGTGCACGCTCAAACAAACTGCAGTAATTACAGCAATTCATGCTCTGATACAACACTAACGTGTCCTCAAAATGACACTTGGAGGATCATGAGATAGAATTAAAATCGGGACTGCAAAAATGAAGACAGTTTGAACATAACCTAAACTTTTTGGTTATCAAAAAAAGTAAAAGAAATAAGTAAGTAAGTAAGCCTTCCAGGAGAAAGAAGTGAGGCTCGAACGCTAAAGAGCAACACAGGGTGTTGGGAAAATTGCACATCGCATTGGAAATGTAAGTGTTTTTACTAGGAACTTAGGTGTGCGTGTGAATCTTGTGTGCATCCGCACGCTGTATGTGGTGGAGAGAAGTAAAGCATAAAACAGGTGAAGAAAGAAAATTAATATTTCAGTAAGAAACAAAATAACAGACAGAAATAAGAAGGAAATTGGAAAAGAAAACTTCACGAAGAAGAGCAAAGAAATAGATGAGACACCAGACTGGTAAGAAAACCGGGGGCTCAATCAGAAATGCATTAACAAATGTTTTTATTTTTCACTTAGAACAGCTGTGTAAGGTTTCTGTTCTGTAGAATTTTAAATGAAGCATAGTAAAAAAAAAAAAAAAAAAAAGGGGTTGTGTTTATA
>VUQR01019050.1:6084-20556 GCA_015108515.1 Hemichromis elongatus | reverse complement strand
CAAATATAGATGTCAAATCAAAAGTAGACAAACGGCCCCAGAGGTTTAAAGACTAAATCAAAGTTGTTACCAAGTACTGTTTATATTTTTGTGCATTGCTGCTGCTTTTTTAAGTATTAACTTGGTGCCTTTGGGGGAAATAATGGTAATATGAGGGACCGATCCATATGGTCACAAAGAATAGCCACATGTTGTTGTGCTACCAAAGTTCCCTGGCTTTCATTCAAAATGCGTTTATCGTGAGCACCGACACATTAAACTACTTAAACATTATAAATGGCTTCAATTTCACACTGAGGCCTGTGGGGCACTATCAGCCACTGAGACAGTAGACACATATATTATTATATATGTGTTTTTGTATATGAATATTTCATACTTTAAGGCTGCCTGTTTGTTTAGGGGAGGTGAACAAAATACACAATAACTGTACATAATATGATCACAGATGATAGATTAAATAAATAGATTTTTGGTAAATGCTTGAGCATTCTTAAAGTCTTATATGTTAAATTGAACTGACTATGTCATTTGTTCAAAGCCTCTCCCAGTCAGTGCTGTTCTCCATGCTTGTCTTACTGTACATGAGGTTGATAGCACAAACACTTTAAAGGTGATCATTTTGGACTTGAGCAATTATACAGACAGTGATGTAGTTAAACATCTTACAGTTAGTTTGATTGGGAATTAACTTAAAAAATAAACATCTGTCTCCTATTTTTTTGTGTGTAAATGTGCTGGAAAAACTTGAAAATGGACATTGAAAGTGCTTTAAAAGTGCTTGAATTTGACCCTGAGAAAGGCGTATGAACCCTGAAACTCAATTTGTGCATAGTTTGGACCCAGAAGCAGGGTTCATACATCATCACTTAAAGACCAGATATCCCATGATTATGACAGTTAAACTAAATAACATTCATATAAGAAATAAAATTGCCTTGTGTAAACTGCATATGGTGTTAAATAGGGCTATACTACTGTACTTTAATATCGGTCATAAGGATGGTAATAGCCATATATTTATGAGGTGGTAGTCATTGTGATAAGTTTGAGAACCACTGATCTATGTCATGTTATAGTATCAGGCTGTTTTTTTTTTAATTGTTGCCAGGCTCCTCAATGTCATGTTTTCCAAAAATACTATTCATTACAACCTGATAAACAAAAAAAGTATCAACAAAATAATCTATAAATATACCAAAAGTAAAAACTAACAGCTGTGATGGGGTTCAGGACTCGACCTGCCTCTGTTTATCTGTAGCAGTCCCAGTGAGTTACTTCTGTTCATCTGGATGTAGCGTTTTTAGTGGGAGAAACGTTTCACTCATCCAAGTGACTTCTTTTACTTGATGAGTGAGAAAATGTTCTTACTACTCAAAATGCTATAGAAAGTTTACAGAATTCACTTTTTGGGATTTCCTTAGCCCCAGTACTGAGTATGCCTCAAGATATCTGTCATACTGTGATTCTTGATACAGCTTGTTTTGCTGTGACAGTAGTTTTGGCAGTGTGGGAGCATTAAAATCAAAGTGTATGTATGTGTCACACTTTATCAGGTTAAGAGCTGACAACATTGATTTATGTTTAAAGTGTTTAGCATCACGTAAAATGAGCTCACAATAGTGGTAGCTGTCAAAGAACACCACAGCACTGAAATAAGTCATTCAGCATGGATGACATGAGCTGCTTTATCTCAGCATTAACAGCTGAATACTGTTTGACAGTAGAAGTACGAGCTTTGAAAATGAAACCCGTTATTTACAAACTGCATGTGATTTTAATGTTTTCAGGTTCAGAAACCATACAGTGTTAATATATTACATCTGTTTTTTGCTGTTTCTGAAAATGCTTCATGATGTGGCGACATGAGGATTTCAGTGAACATGGGCAATACATAACCCCTGGGGGAGGAAAAGATTGACAATGTGAGGCTACACGCAGAGCATACAGATGGATGATGATGAAATAACATTTTATGCATCTGAAAAAATGCGCATTGATCAAAACTCTAAATGAAGACTAATACAAAGTTGCTAGTTAGCACATTTGCTCAGCCATATGGCCACAGTAATAAGAATGCACATACATTACGGTGCACACGTACGGCATGCAGCGAGTGCTGTTATTTCAATCGACTTTAGATGCATCTAGATTTTCCTTCAGGCTAAAGTTTTAACTACCGGACAGATTGCAGCCACCACAAATGGCCTGATACAGCAAGCTCCAAACCTCAGTTACAATACCTTTATTAGGACATTCAACTAACTAAAATATTTTCTTCACCAAAATTAAGAGACACTGCTGAGCTCAACCTAAAGCTGTAAACATCTCAACAATTTGTCCTGAAGCTGCTATTTAAAAGCTAAGATTTTACATGTTTATATGGTTTTGATGCAGTAAGTAACTAAGATTTTGTCTTTTTAATAGAAAAAAGACATTAAAATTGATTATGTGTTAACTCCAGTCTGCATTCCATCTCATCATCCTGCATGCCACAGAAATTACTCCTATCAAACTGTGATCAGAATGAATCCAAGGGTGTTTATAATAGAAGCTGTCAGTGTGGGACTGATGAAAACACTCGTATGTCTAAAATCTCATTTGATCTTGGCATAAATGAAAACAAGCACATATGCAAACACTGAAAGTAGTATAGTAGTATTGTTGTACTTGCACTGACTTTCCAGTAATCTGTATAAAAACTAGGCGTAGCCACTATGACATAATTTTAAAGCCTAATTTTTTCCCTTCTTTTTAAATCCTGTGTTGTCTGACAGCTTTTGCAAAACACTTTTTGCTATTCCTAAATGAGCTTTATAACTTCTCTATAGATTCTTCTTGACTCTTGTGTGTTTCTTTTATCTGTTTTTTATTCATTTCTAGTAGTGTTATTTCAGGTATCACAGGAGGTGAAGTGTGACAATACTAAGCTGATGGGCAGGGAAGAAAAAAAAGGAGAAAATATAATAGAAGGAATGAAATAGAAAAGCACGAAGTATCGCCAACTGCTGCACCTGTAAGAAAAAAAACAAAAGAAAAATCTGAAAATGCACAGATGGATAAATCAATCTTCATCTGGTGTGTGTGTGTGTGTGAGAGAGAGGGAGAGAGAGAGAGAGATTATATTTCTCACGAAATATACTTGATAATGAAGGTGAGAAGCTGCAATGACGCCCCCTCCCCCAAGCAACTGGATTTAGACAGGGACAGATCCTGGAGATCAAGGCTATCCACAGCCGCCAACAGTATATAAGATGTGAGACCACACATCTTGGTGACAACTGCGTGTCCATCCCAGGAGGAAAAAGGAGGAAGGCCCCAGATGGGGTGCCCATGGCCAAAGGATGAGAGTCCTAGGAAAGCAGAGGCAACGGGCATCTGGCCCCGCCAGAGGCCGGTCACCCTGGCACGAGCTGAGAACAGGGCCCTGGGCACCCAAGAACCGCCTGGCTCCCAGCAGAGCCAGGAAACGCTGGAGTGTTTACATGGGAGCCTGAAGTGACTATTTGTTCAAAACCACAAGGTAATTTTATATCTTGATTTTTTTTTAAAGAGCCTTGAGATGAAAAAAAAAAATACTTTCTTGATACTTTCTTTCAGAGGATTTAATCCATAAGATGGAAGATCTAAAGTTGCTGTAAAAAATACATAGCAGATGCAATGCATGTCAGTGAAGCCTTGAGCCAGTCAGGCGAAAATCTGCTCTCTGTAAATCACTTTCATCCACAAAACCCTCTCATTAAATGTGTAAATGTAAATAAGTCAAATATAAAAGATAAATAAATGTCTTTAATGCATCTGGACGCTAGTTTAAAACAATGACAGGTAGCTTTAGTTTATAAGTTGTGCGGTGATGACCAGTCCTATCATTACTTTCTCCCACTTAAAAAAGCAAATCCTAACAATGTATTCTCACTAAATCCCATGCTGCTTGCAACTCTGCAAGAGACACTCTGCTCCTCAGGTCATAAAGATGACCACAAATCACTTGCCACGCCCGGTGCTTCCATGCCGTGCGCCATTGATTACAACGATAGAACCCCAGGTGTTTGAAGAGCAAATATAAAAGCTTTCATAAAGTGGGATTCAGCTGAATAAATTCAGCGTTGTAGTAATTTGTGATAAAAAGTAGAAAAAAGAGTATTTATTCATGTCATGGATGGTTTTCTTTACTTTCAGGCCTAAAGACCCAAACAAGCTTTCGAACATCAAACTAATACGTTTCCATTTGTCTGAGTCCAAAACATGAGCAGTCCTCACGCCAATACAAGTACCAGAACAGACACACAAAGCTCCCTGGCCATTGTTAGGCTTATAATCAGGTGGGTTTCTTTCCCACTGGCAAAAATCTGAACCGACTGGCTGCTCCTCAGCAAACTGCTGACAGAAAGACTGGACTCTGTGAACACAGGCAAGATTCTTTATATGTTAGTGTGTAGGAGACTCAGATACAGACATCTAATCTTGTTTGTCTGCATGTGCATGCATGCGTGTATGTCATGTCTCCTCCAAAGTTGTCATTCTGAGCAGCAGCTCTAGAATTAGTGCAGAGTATTTTCAGCCTCCATGGCTCATCTCTCACCAATGACCCTGTTTGAATTCAAGCCTCAGCTTCTCTTTACATCCAAATCCACCTCCATCAGTTTCTTCCCCCATAGACACAGAGAAACCTATTTCTATCACTGCCTGGTAGCCCTCTCCCCACACACAAGCATATACTACACTTTGGAACATTTTTGCCTTTCAGTAAAAATTCCAGAGTGGAGTTCTTTACACTATGTAATAACATTGAATTTTGAAGGTCAACATTGAATGTTTGATCCTTGAACACTGGAATAACTTCTGTGTACATGTAATAAAAATTACACATAGAAAATAGGCTGTTTAAATAAAAATGTGGCTGACTTGAATGGCAAAAATGGAAATGGAGTGTCATTTAAACTGTGCATTCTTGGTCTTATTAACCTCTCAAAAAATAGGTGTAAAGAGGAGTTCAACTTTCAACAGTCATTTTAGCATCATGCTTATTGCAGATGATGTGACTCATCAGACATGCTCAAATGATGACTTCCAGCTTTCGTTGTGCCTGTTTGCAGCTTAGTGTGAAGTGGCTGGGATGAAAATTATTACTTGAAAGCCTGAGGCCATAGACTGCCCACTCTAAGTGGGGAAAATTGCTGGCCCAAGTAAAATAGTTCAATTATGATATATTCTTGGTTACAAGTGAGGGAAGAAAGGAGCAGTAGATTGAAAGATGCAGCGTCTGCAGTGTTGCTGCTGATGTACCAGGTTTGTTATAGTGAAGAGAGAGCCAAGTGTTATAGCAAAGCTTAGTGGTTGATTTACATTCCAGCCCTCACCTATAGGCAACAATAAAAAAAAAGAAAAGTGCACATTCAAGCGGTAAAAATGAGCTTGCTCCAAAAGGTGTCTAGGAAGTGCTTTTGATACTGGGTGTGGAGCTCAGTCATTTAGTGTGACCAGGATGCCTAATTCAACTGAATTCAGTTCACTTCAATTCAAATAGCACAAATGACAATAATAGTTGCCTCAAGGCACTTTAAAAAGACCATAAAATAATACCTCCTGAATGACACCAGGATGAGGTATTTCAGGAATGTCTACCTGGGAAAAGACTCAGGGCAGATTCAGGACATGCTGGAGAGATGATGCCACTCAGCTGGCTTGGGAACACGTCAGTGTTATCCCAGCAGAGCTAGACAAGGTGGCGAAGTCGACGGAAGTCTTGGCATCTCAGCTAAGACTGCTGCTCCCAACACAGATAAGCAGATGACAATGGATAGATAACTGTTTCCAAGCATAGCAGTGATAATGCATTATGCCTGTAATATTATTTGGCATCATAGATCCCCTCATTATAAAATGATTTTATCTCACTAGAAATGATAATCACACTTTACTTAATCTTTTTACACTTGTGTCCCTCTTTTTCCCTCCATACTCTACTACTTCTCTACTTGGCGTCTTCACTGCCATTACCTCCACATATCCTAAACATCTCCTGAAAAAATAAATCTCCAGAATACTGATTGCGAAGGCAGAGAGAGGGATGATGATGATGATGATGATGATGAGTAAAGATGAGTGGTCGGCAACAAAGTAAAGCTTTTAATCTCTAAAGGGAAGAGAAACGATCATGTAAGCATTAAGATATCCCCTCTGTCCAACTGGTCTGTTTGTGTCTCCTTAATGCTCTTTAAACATTTATGAAGGATGATAACAAAGAAAGACTGTAGCTGCACGGAGTAATCAAATCAATGTTGTTACAGGACTCTACTCAGAAAAGGGAGGAGGTGCGAGAAAGAGAATGGAGAAGAGGGGTTGGGGGGATGGAAGTGAGGAGAGAAAAATGTGAAAAACTGAGACAGAAAGAAGAGAAGACAAAGAAAATACATTAGCCCTCAAACCAGACTTCTTGCAATGTGCAATGAAACAGCAGCATGTTGCTGTCAAGTAAAATATTCCACAATGTATATTACATTTTCCCTAAACACATCTCTCTGTTTCTGAAGGGCTCTTTCACACAACAAAATACATTCATTTTACAGTGTGTTTTCTGAAAATAGTGACATACTACATTTACAGTTGAAAATAGTAGGATTTACAAGCTCAGGGTTTTTAGATAGCTATTAGGTTAGGCTATTAAGTAACTGAAGGTTTCTGTTTTTTACCCAATTGTCAGTTCTGCAAATTGTTTTTTTTCTTAACTGGCAGAAAGCTCCAGTGCTCTCATTTATAGGGTGTCTTGGCCGTTGCCATGTTGGTTTTTGGTAGCTAAAAGTGATCATATTTGGACCTCCTGAGCTACAGCCTCACAAAGTTTGGCACCACAAAGCATATAATATTATTTATTAGATAATTCTATTAAAAATGCCCTCAAAGGCACTAAAAAGCAAAAATACAGCACCAAGGTTAAGTTTTATGATTCCAGTTTGTGGAGGGTAGTCCTAGCAAACACCAGTCAGGTATGGGTCATTGTGCTGAGACACCTCCCAGCTGAGTAGCATCAAGTATCCTTACAAATATCTCTGGTATCAAGATGGATGAAAAAAACAACAACTCCCCCCTAGTGCAGTTATTATGAAGAGAAAGCTTATTGTTTTTCTTACCAGGTTGTAAACATGTTTTTTAATACTAGACAGTTCAACATGGGAGTCTATGGACAGCCAACCTCAACTCGCCATAGAGGATTTGCAGCTTTAGAGTGGAAGCGTTTAAGTACAAGCTTAATTTTTAAACTTTGATCGACAACAGTTAGAACAAGTTGAGGAAACTCAGACAAGGTTGTGTCCTCTTTAATCTGCCTCATCGGCACTGCCAGACCCGACTATCTGCTATGTTCCATACAGAGTCTAAATTATCATCAGTACTACAAACCTGCTTCGTTTGATTCAGCCTTTTACAGCATCAAAAATACTCCAGTTGCAGAAAAACATTTAACAAAGTGAACTGGAAATTCCTAAATGCAACACTTGAGAAATTTGGGTTCAAAGAGTCATTTATTAGTTGTATATGAGCAATTCAGACATCACATCTGACTCCCTGGTATAATATGTGACTGCTGCTCAGTCGTCCAGGTAAGCAAATCCTGAGAATTTGATTCTGTTAACCTGGGAGAAACGTTTCGTCACTCATCCAAGTGACTTCTTCAGTCTCAGCTGGCTCAGTCTCAGTCTCAACCTTTTAAACAGTACATTTGCACAATAACTGAAACCAGCACCACTGAATGAGCAATGAGCTGTGAGGTCAGTAACGCTCCAGATAAACACAATCAACTTTTTGGGATATATTGATTTGTTTCTCTCTTATTTGTTTCTCTCTCTGACTGAATTTTAAGAGTTAAGTTAAATAATAATTTCCTCCAGTGAGTCTATTTGACTCCATTCCTACAAGACTGCTCAAAGAAGACCTAGCATTATTTAATGCTCGGATCTTAAATTTGGTCAGTCTTTCTCTATTAATGGGCTACGAACTTCAAGACATGTTGAGGAGGTAATTTAACAAGTTAAATCAGCTGAAATGGATCAAGGCCTGGTAAATGGCTTGAATCTATTATAGCGCTTTTCTACTCTCCTAGACAATACATTCACCCAATCACACTTATTCTTACAAGCACTTTCTACATACTTAATGTTTTCTAAGCTCTCTGATGGATGCATCAGAGAGCAACTTGGGGTTAGTATCTTGCCCAAGGACACTTGACTGGAGAAGCCAGGGATTGAACCACCAACCTTCCAATCAGAGCCCTGGAGTTGCCAACCCCTGTGCTACACCTTAGTGCAACATATGATTATTATATTTATGTATTATATTTTTATTTTATTATATTATATTTTATTACAAAAAGTACAGTATGTCATTGATATATAAGATAAGTGCAATAAATTAATATTAGCTGAATCCTTTGGTTTAAGGTAGTTGTTATTAGTTAGCCAGTAACAACCACCTGAAATCTAAAATGCAAAGGTTAAAGGTTTCATTTTTTTTTTTCCAAAGAAAAGGCTTAGGACCCCTCTAGATGACCTGGAGTCCCCATAGCCAATATATAATAGTGATGCTGATTCACTCTCTCATTACAATCAAGACATTTTCCTCTGTTTGCCAATAGGTCAGTCAGGCAGCAATATATGACAGGTGAAGCCAGGTGAAGCTGATAGTACACCAAAACCATTGCTATTAGGGTAATGGAAATTTCATTGTTTTTGCTTGTGCAGTATTTTGATATTTGATGTTTGGATTGTGTCTCTTCAGCCCCATCTACCAGTTATCAATATGCAGCTAGTCATAGATGTTCCACTGAAATCTATGTCTAAACCCATAATTGCATTGTTTCTATGGCAAGCAGAGCTGAATCTAAATGCTATCACAATACCATTATGTTTCCTGCCCTCTGGCTGTGTGCATATTTTTGATAGATTTTAAAATGGAATCCCTTTCTTTTTGGGACCATTTAAAATGTTGCCACGAGTGATCAGTTCAGCATGACGAATGTTTAATCACCCACATTCCCTGGGATATTAAGCCACTATGAATATGACTGCTGACAGTGCAGGGTACTCTACATATAGGGGGAAAAATCCACCTTATCAGACCATGATTTTTTGCTCATGGCACTATTGAATGGCTCTGCAGCTCTACCACACCTGTCTCTTTCCAGTATTTCACTTGTTTAGCCTAAGTGTTAAATGTTTATGATGCCATATGTGTTACTGAGATTTATATGGACAAATTCCAGCAGAAACGGTTTCTCCATCTGATGGATCTGTGAGATGTTACAAGTTGGAATCTTTTCTTAGCTTCTATTTCTGCTGCTCCTTTTCCTTTCTTCCTCTCTGCTCCACTTATCCAACTCTCCCTCTGTGTGACCTGGGATGGGTTCTGGTTTGTGCTGATTTGTAGTGGATGTGGCTGACACAGCATGGTCGGGTAACAGTGAATGGGCGAGGACAGATAAAAATGAATATCTGCTCAAAAGCAGGTTGTGATAAGAGAAAAAGTATGCTTCCTAATATACAATCTGTTTAGCCTATAGGTTGGCAGTAGCTCAGTCAGTGATCCACCTGGCTAGTGAAGAGGTGGGGAGGGGACGAGAGAGAAGGTTGCTTGGGGTTAAATGGAGCCAATCACAGACAGAAAAACAGCATTACACACCACATTAGGCATCATCTCACCACTCTCTCCTCGTTTCTACCTTTTCTCTCTCACCCCTTCTCTTTCTGTTTCCAGGTGTGCAGCCAGCTGATAGTGTCAGCTTTATTTGCACATTCACTTGAAATTCTAGAGAACTAGAATAGATTCTACCAGATTCAACTAACTCAGTGCTGCTGATCTGCAGTGTATAATAGCCAACCAACCATCTAGCCAATCATGTAAGTGACTAACCACACAAAGAACTGAACTGCAAATAGAATATAGACATGCGCTCTGCAATTGGAATGCAATCTATAAACTCAATATTTTATTATTTTCTTACAATACTGAAGCAATGCTTAATAACATATTCTGTCTGGCTGGTGTACATAGAGCAAATACACTCTTGCATATTACTATTGTCAGATAAACACAGAAGTTACCTGCACTATGTAGTATGAAAGAAAAAAAATCAGGTGAAAAAAAAACCTTGCAGATGGATGACTCACCGACCCCTGTAAATTTTAACTGAACTCAAGGTGCTCTTGTGCACATTTTTGTGTTAATGTACTGATAGCAACAAAATCCAGTGTGAAATATTCACAAGTCTACAGCTGCAAAGGTAAATAAAAACGTGGATAAACCCAAAGTGTGAAACTCAAATGAAACATGCATAATAATAACAACAGTGAAGGGTTAATAAGATATTCATTTGGTTGTGGAAAATCTTAAACTTGCATGAAGCCTTGTATGACTGGTTAAGGCTATTTAGAAAAAAGAAAAATCTATTACAACTGCAGCTTCTGTTCATTGTCGACCACCATTATGTGTGGTTGGTTGACTATTTAGTGTTTTTCTGTGTGGAACTTGAAAATCCAAAGGACATTAGCCCTGTTGTTCTCAATCACCTTTGATGGTGTCTCCCATTGGGACGTGGTAAATTCTACACTGATGTTCCTGTACACAATTCCAGCCACTTGGTTGTGTCTTTTGGTGTATGCTGTACTTTACTTACATATTACATTTTGCTTTTGCACAGTCAACCAGTGGAGAACTATTGTCGTGGTAGACTACTGTCTTGGATCTGGTACTTAGTGATGTTCCTGTGATACCATGATCAGAACCCCTGTTCTGTATCCTGTGATAGCTGTTTTTTTTCTAGATGCTTGTAGGATTTCTTAATGTCAGCCCGTTTTTACTGTCTGTCGGTAGTACATCCCAAGGGCTTCCATGATACTTATACTTGTTCTTATTTATACCTGTCTTCATCTATCAAATACACCTTCCTGGTGAATTCGTAGATGCTTCCCATTTTATTCTAGACTGTAGCTCTACCACTCACCCTCGCTCTTTGTGTTGAGACTCAGGGTACTGAACTTTAGGTGGAAGCCTCTGTACAATGTGAACAGCCTAGTCAGAGATTAATATTTATGGCTTATCGATGGCCTATTATTATCATTGAATTGGCTTCTCAGCACCTGTCTTGCCTTCTGGAGTTACTTAGCCGTAGCTGACCCTCAATAGATGGCTCTATCAAACAGTAGCTGGTGTTTTGACCCACGGCTGTTGTTTCCAAAGCCCCTCTAAGTGGTGTTCATAAGTTGAGCACCCTACAAACCACCTGTTGACCCAGTCACAGGTAGGGTTTGTGGAAGATTTGTTTTTTTGAAGAGGATGACATTCTCTCTAGACAATTTTCTATATTGATTAATACATAAACTGCATTTTGATTTCAAGGTCATGAGGATAGTTTTCTTAGCTAAATATTGGAAAGGAGTACATACGATGAACTATTATATTTATAAATATTTTAGGAGACAACTTCCCAAAAGAGGGAATTTTTTAATGAAACAACTCAGATGCAAGTGCGGACTTTTAGCTTTAATTCAGTGGGTTGAACAAAAAGATTGCATACAATTGTGAGGAACTAAAGCATTTTTTAATGCAGTCCCTTCATTTCAGGAGCTCAAAAGTAATAAATTAAATAAATGAAAAATTTTCATTTATAATACTTGGTTGAAACCCCTTTGCTTGCAAAGTCAGCCTGAAGTCTTGAACTCGTCTTGACATCACCAGATGCTGGTTTTCCTACTTTTAAATGTTCTGCCAGGCCTTTACTGCAGCAGCTTTTAGTTGCTGTTTGTTTGTTTGTTTCTGACGAAAGTGTAGTCTTCCACAAGAAAAATGTATGCTCAGTTGGGTTAAGATCAGGCAAATGACTTGGCCATTCAACAATATTCACTTTTGGCTGTATGTTTTGGGCTTTTGCCTATCTTTTTTTGTGTCGCTGAGTTCCCCAAGGCTTTCTTTCTTTATGTGCAAAACTGTAGATTTTTCCACTCTTAAGATTGTAGCAATTTTTCCATGTTTTTTTTTCTGTTTTCACAGCTTAGAAAGGCTTGTTTTACCTACATGGACAGCTTCTTTGACAGCAAAATATTCCAAATGCAAATCAACTCAAATCAACTCCATACTTTTTTATCTGCTTAATTGATAATGACACAAAGAAGGAATCGCCCATACCTACCCATGAAATACCATTTGAGTCAGTTGTCTGATAATTTTTGGTCCTTTTAAAATAGAATGGCACAAGAAAGGAGCTAAAAATTGGAATATGTTTCAGTAAAGAGGTAAACAAAATTTAAAAAAAAATTAATCAATATAAAAAATGAGTGTGTAAGGCCCATTTTGAACGAACGTTTTTGTAGTGTGTTCTGTAGAGAATTTTGCATTGTATAAGTTGTCGGAAAGGTTATGGATGCACCAGATGTGGCTGTGATAGCTGTTCGGCAGAGGTTTGGAGTCATCAATAAAGGGCTCAGAGCTTGAGTTTTCTTCCCACGTGAGAGGACTATCAATCAGAAGGGGGGGGGGCATTAGAGTGAGTACAGTGGTCGAGTACCCATACAACTGTCCTTTCAATAGCTAAGGTGAGTTCTTTCTTCAGGGTACTTGCCAGCTGAGTTGCCGGCAAAGCTCCACAAAACTAGAGTAGAGAGCCCCATTTGGGGGCTACATGGAAGCAAGCTAGGATGAAGGTGAGGTGAACCCAACCCTTGTGCTGTTGAGTCACATATACTGCTCAATATGCTTTCTAGGATGGATCTGCAAAGATGGGCACTACACAGATGGCCCCCTTTGAATTAGCATTGGCAGGAGTGTAAGCACGTGAGAAGGTAAGCTGAGGTTGAAACTGAAGTGACACCTCCCAATCAGACCAAGGTTTGAGTCATCCCAACAATACTTCTTATCCCATAACTGCCCGAGTGTGAGCTTTGCCAGAGTGGTAAAGGGTAACAGATAGCCCAAAGGGTTGTACTTAAAAAAGAAGTGGCCCTTGAAGGGTCACGCAAGCCGAGTGTGGACTGTTGCTTGGCTGCCAGGTGGGCCAGGCTGAACCGGTTCAATGGGGGTTGTGTGGGTGTGGCTGGTCTAAACCAACTGAGAGTGGTGACTTTGGCTTCCCTTAAGGAGGGCACCTGGATCCCTTGCAGGTATTTTTACTTCCGGTAAAAATATATTGTACTAAGTAGAGGCCAACATAAAAATATTGTTCTTCAACTTTTAGTTTGGAGAATACTCTGTGCAGATCTTCTACAGGTTCAGGTGATGGGTCAGGCCTACTCTTTTAGTGGCGTTATATTAGCTGTGGTGTTGTATACCTTTCCCGAACTGCTCTTGGGGGCTGATGAATGTTATATTGTGAGGCAGTCAGCTGAGCCATATCCTTCCTCAGTGAGTGGGCAGCTTAAATCAGCACTTGGATGTCACTCTTAGCTTCACGAAGTTCTCTGAGCCCCTTCTCTAAAACTTGCTGTGATAGGAGAAGCTTCGCTCTTTATGTCTGCAAAGCTCTGAATTCTATATGAAATGGGTGGATTGAGGACCCCAGCAAGTTGGAGGGTGTAGATTCAGCTGAGAGATCCCTTTAAAGTCCCTATCTTGCTCACTTTATAACAGCTCCCATTTCTTTCACTGTAGAGGGGCTTCGTATGGCTATACTAAGGCTGAACTGTCCTGCTTCTTGTGAGAGGCTGTGGGATCTCCCACTGCAGCATTTCCCTAAACGGATGGCCTGTGTAGTCAACTTCAAAGTTGTTGCTGTTGCTCCATCTGGCTCCATCTTGATAATTGAATCTGGTTAGAAGGACCAATGTTGACGAGTAGTAGGTTTGGGCTAAGTCTTTTAGGTTTTAGAGCCAACAAGATTGTGTATCGTCAGAGGTCAGCTGGCTCATTGTCACCTTAATGATCAGTGTTGCCAGCAGTTTTCCGTCATTAATTCTAACACTCTGAGCATCACCGTTAAGGATTGCAAACAGATACGTAGCTTACACAATGAGGTGATAACAAGCTGCCTCGGACGTAGCTCCTAGCACATCAAACTTATTCCTACGTCATTTCCCATAACCTTAAAACAATATTGTATGAACAAATGTCTGAGCCACTTCAGGCCTCATCACTCCTTTCCCAAGCACAAACCCAAGATATGGGGACTCCAGCTTAGGCCAAGGCACTCTTGTCAGGATGAATAGTAAGGCCTGCATCCCTAATCTGCTGCAGCACCTCCTTCAGGTGAGCCAGATGCTCCACCAAGCTGGCACAGTAGATCACAATATCATCAAGATAAGCAGCAGCATAGGACTTTGTGCCATTGAGCAGCTTGTCCACTGGAATGTTGCTGGGGCCCCATGTAGGCTGTTGCAAACCAGTTTTACCCCAGTTCTTTTTATTCGCCAGACCTCCAGAGATGACACCGGGACTCAGTAGATCACTTTTACTAAAACCTTTTATTTAACAAACCATTACCATTTACTTCTA
>VUQR01019049.1:0-20124 GCA_015108515.1 Hemichromis elongatus | reverse complement strand
TAAAAAATTTAATTGTTTTTATATATATATATATATATATATATATATATATATATATATATATTTAGATTAGATAGGAAAAAAAAACACTTTAAGACATTTTTTATTCATCTCCTCTTGTGGAGAAAGTAGATAAGAAGTGACAAATCATAGTCTTTGTGCCCTTCAATATCTGAACAAGGTGCACTTTGAGAAGCTTTGTCCTTTTGCTCTTACTGAAGTGTCAAGGTAATAATAAATCAAGTTTTCAAAGGCGTTGGAGACAATGAGTAATCTCATGACAGCAGATGCTTTATCTTACTTGAGGAGCTCGTAGTTCTTCTCATTCAGGCGGACAGCGTTCTCACGCCAGAACTTCTCCGACTTGTGGACAGGACTCCACTCCAAGCGGCCAGACTTGAGTTCAGAGCTGTACTCATCAAATGAGCTGTCGATCAAACATAAACATTAATGCCTCAGCCGAAAACAGAATCTACTTTCATTTATGATGTGAAGAAGAATGATTTGAGCAGTGTAGTGCAGAAAATATCATATGGATATGTTAATGGTTGCTGTATTCACACTTTTTTATGAAAAGGATAGCACATAGACACTTTAATTTTTATTCAAGCTCCAATTTTTTTTAAATCAAATAATGGTTTAGGAAACTAACTAGGAATGCATGTAATTCATTTATAAATTAGGTACCTGAGATCCTGAACACTCTCTCCGAGCCTTTCAAGCAGGAACTTAATGTCCTCAGTTATGTCCTCATCATCATATTTCTGCTGCTCAAGGTTCTCGAGCTGCTTCAGCACCTTGCACTGAATCATAGCCAATGCATACTCCTGACGAGTCTCCCTCTCCGCCGACTTCTCCAGGAGATTCTGTTAAAGGAAAGATCATTATTAATTCGCTAATACGTGAGAAATTTACCTGAGGTCTGAATCAGAAAGAATAAATGAATCAAAGAATGAACAGGCTAATAAATTATACTTAACTAGTAGTCAATGCTAAACCTCAAACACCTGCCTGTTTCACATTTTTGTGTTTTAGCTTGTTACACCTTATGAAAGATAAGAATTTTATTTTTATTTATAAATATATAATGTCTTCATATGTCTTTTCTTTTCTTTTCTTTTCTGTCTTTTCTACTTTTTCTCCCAAGAATTGATATTTAATATTATATGTGCACCTCTAACCTTACTGCACTAGGGGATTACTTCTGACTGGACCACGAATATATTTGCTATCATCTTTGTTTTGTCCGAAAGAAATGTTGTTGACAAATTAAATTAACACTGTTACTGTCAGAAAAGTGGCTATATGATCTATATTGTGTTGTTGTAAGATCCCTTTGTTTCAAAAACACTGCCGGCAACACAGAAATCAATGAGCAGGACACCTCTGCAGCATCATTATCCATTTATTTATGCGTTCATCATGATTTTATGAATGAATCGCTGTGAAGAGTAGACTGATATTTGAGATATCGGTTGTGCATGTTTAGTCATTTTATTCAGGACCATTTCGCAGATCATTTGTTCTCTATATTTTCATGTATTCCATCTCATTGTAGCATTGTAACATTGTCCACTCCTGATATTAAATAATTTATTAACAGGTATAATTTCTGTCCAATGAAGCTAATGCTTTACAGGATACACATCCTTAACCAGGATTCAAATTCAGGTGTTGTGAGTGAGTGTGAAGGGAAAGAAAAGTAGAGTTGCCCAGCAACAAGAACACAATGTTCAAGTATTATAAAAGCTATTTTTGACGTAAAATCTGTGGACAAAGTTCTCGGATCCCGGCCTCAGGCTTTAATGGAGAGAAAATTGTGGTGGCAACACTTGGAGTGACTCAAAAGAGAAGTGGCTTCTGCACTGGGACTGAGATAGAAGAAATCACTCCACACCTTGATTGGCCCATACAGCCAACACTTAGGGCAAAGCTATGACTAGGTCAAGGTCAAATGTATTTACATAGAATATTTCCAACAGCTTTCAAAGTGCTTTATAAACTAAAAAGCAACTAAACAAGGAAAAACAAGGAAAAGGAGAAAGAATAAGACAATAAAAACAACTAAGACCAACACGACTTAGGCTGTTGAAACAAGTGTCTTCACTATTTAAAATGTTCCAGTGTTTGTGCAGCTCTAATATATAGCAGCAGACTATTCCAGAGTCTGGGACCTGCCACAGAGAAGGCACTGTCACCGCAAGATTAAGGTTTAAGCCTTGGAATAGATAACATTAGTTTTGAACTAGAACTCATGGTTCTTTCTGGAGCATGAATGGATAAGAGCTCGGATAGGTAAGAATGGGCTCGAAAGAAAGTAACAGGAAGCCAGTGTAAAGACACAGATGAGCTGGAGACCACTGTTCCAAACTGAAATACAGAGAGTTGCAGAAGTCCAATCTGCAAGTAATGAACAGAAGACTAGCATTTTCAAAGGCATTAGTTGGAAGGTATGGCTTTACCTTGGCTAGCTGTCTCAGATGGGAAAAGCTATATTGATGCACTCGCCTGCCTACACAATTTAAACAAAACATCAAGGTACACAGCGTAGTTTTAAGATTTGTCTTACAATTCATTCAGGGACATCCAATGTTCAACATCTCCAAGGCAACACAATTACAGCTGAAATTAGTCTATCCCTGCTTTTAAAGGCAACAGATCTGCAAGTCACCTGCAAAACACTGAAATGAAAGGTTATACTGTGAAAAAATAGACCCCATTGGCAACATATACAGTTCAAACAAGGCTGGATCCAAAATTGAGCCTTGAGGTACACCAAAATTAAGAGGGGCTATGTTCAAGCTGTAGTGGTCCATGTTACATAAAAGGTCCTTCCACATAAGTGGGATCAAAACCACTGAAGAACAGATGCTTTCAGGTCACCATGTGATAGGAGGATATCATTGTCAACCATGTCAAAGGCTGCTGTATTGTCCAACAACAAGAGGGCTGGAGGGCTGTCAGAATCCAGAGTTAAAAGAAAATCATTAAAACCTCTTAAAAGTGCTGTAGTGATTTAAAACCAGACTGAAACTTTTCAGAGACTATGAGAAGACCACTTTCTCTAAAACATTTGAAAGAAAGGGAGCTTTGAAGTGGACCCTTAATTAGCCTGAGCAGTTCGGTCCAGACTGGATTTTTTAGGAAGAGGCAGAACTATAGCCAGTTTAAAACACGATGGGACGCAGCCTGTAACAAAAGAAGTATTAATTAATCTGGGAATAAAGTTGAGCACACAGGGGTCTGAGGCAGCAGGTGATGACACATGGGACCTAATAGCTGAAACTGTGTCACTAAAAAATGCCTAAAAATCCCACATACTTGGTAAAGGTACTGCATCAAACTATCACATGGACTAATAATATGATTAAAAACATTAAAAAGTACAGATTGTGGCTATTTTTGGACACTAAAACTATAAACTGAGTTTTTGCAGTCTTTACAGCCCTTTGGTAAACAGAGATACAGTCCTTAAATATATGTAAAGAAACATACGACCTATCATTTTCCCCATCTCCTCTCAGCACGTCTGCATTCGTGTCTAAGGGTGTGTGTATGTTCATTCAACCAAGGCTCTGACAATGCCTTAGAGTGCTTAATCCTGAGTGGTGTGATTGAGTCCAAGATATCAGTGCAGGTGGATTTAAAAATATCAGAAATGTTCTTGACACTTTCACAGATTAAGTTAATTATACTATTATCAAGATATGTGATACAAAATTGAGGGGCTATTAGACGATTATGTGCCTGTCTTTTATCTGCTAGAGTGCGCGACTTATCTAAAAAGCAGTGCAACACGATAGTGAACAGCACAGGAAAATGACCGGAGACAATTTAGATATTTCTGTGATGCACGCACCAAGTCCAGTATGTGACCTTTTTTATGAGGGGGGCAGTGACACACTGTTTGAGGTTAAGAGTCCAGAGCATTTAGAATGTCCTTGACCAGAGGTTTAGACTCTCAGCAGACATGATTGATGCCTGTTGGAGTGTTTAAAGGCAATAAAAATGGATGCTGAAGACTGTAGATAAACCTCCACCCATACCCGAGGTCCAAGGGAGGCTAAAGAATGTGCAGTCAGGAGGAAGAAGTTCAGAAAAAGCTACAGACTCACCACTTTGATCTCTAATAGCAACCGGCAATCACACACGTAGTAATCGGAAATTTAGAGATATTATAGAAAGATAGAGAACTAACATCAACCAAGACATTAAGTGGTAGACGCCTCTCCGTGCATACTGCTAGCGCCATCTTTTCTGGTGTCAGTAAAAATGACTAATATCTCACAAATGTTTTCTAAGAGTAACCTCCATTTTCTTACCAAAGATCAAACAGGCCAAGTCACTCCTAATATTTAGAGCCTAGTTGCCACCTAAGGGCTTGAGGCTACGAGAAGGTTCAAAATTTTTATACCTTAACTGAGTATTGAAAACAAAAGTTTTAGAGTCACAGTTAAACTAATGCTAACACATCACAAATGCAGCAGTACTGCCTTTGAGGATGTGTTCAAGGACTTCCAGATGGTCTGGATAATAAGTCACTTTCCTCATCCCATGTGGTGAGCAGACTCATTTGCATAATTAGGACATTTGGGACGAATAGCAACATGCAGAAAAGCACTGAATATTTTTGTACAATAATCTCGAAATAATCTCAGCCTCCTAAAGATTGTTGACACCCAGGGGCTCTCCAAAGCAATACACAATTTCTTGGTGAAAAACAATGTCTTGAAGCTCTCAAACACACACACCATACAGCAAGTTGACACACTCATGAGAAAACCCGCTTAATATAATGTTTAAGACTCCATGCACCATTGCTTTTCATTAACTGTAATGTAGTGAAGTTTCCAATGAACAGCCTTTCTTCCATGGGTGCATTTACCAAAACCTTGATGTGACATCTCTACTGGCAGGAGCTGTGGGCTGAAATTAAAACCAGAAACGGATTTGGCAATTGACAACATGCATAAAAACTGGACATAAATTGGGAGTCAAATAAGTTTCTTTCAGCATAAATGAAAAAAATAAAACAATAAAAACAACATTGTAATACTGACTCAGATCACAATGACAGCAGTGAATACCTTCCTCAACTTTAGGTTCTAAAATCAGCCCTGAGCTCATGTTTCAATCATGTAATCAATGCCATTTATAACACCATTGTGCTCTGAGCAAGGTCACTGCAGCTGTCTGGGTTGAAAAAGAAAAAGAAAGCAAGGGTATCACTGAAAAGTTTTATTTAAAGATCCATATTCCCCTTTAGACATCTCACAGAGTAGAAAACAATTTTTGTTTAGTATTCAAGTTGATGTGTGCTGAGGGTGGTCAGGTACTGCAGGCTGTCAGTTATACTAATGCATTGCTTTAAGCAGAGGATCCTTACAGTCTGTGTCACTAGCATGCTGTCTGTCTCATAATATTTCTAACTGTCTGAGGCAAAATTTCCCTGATTCGAATCGAATCGGGACCTTGTGAATCAGAATCCGGTTACTGAAATCAGAGACGGTACCTAGCCCTACTGCATAATATGTATAATCATTCAGGACTACATAGTTACTTCTATACTTTACCCAAGCACAGTAGCGAGCTTGATGAAGACCTGACAGTTACTCCACTGACTCAGAGTGCATTTCCTATATGTTCCAGACTTGCACTGGTACCCTGTCAGACTTATTAACTCTGTGCAGTTAAAAATAACATTAACATTAGCTGAAAAATGAGGCCTATGCCATTAATTCAGTTTTGTCAGTAGCACACTATAGGGATTTCATTACCTGGCATAAACACAAAACAACAAAGTCCAGAACACAGCTCTTAGGACTACATTAAATATTCAATAGATGTTTTGAACAATCACAGCAGGCAGCTGAAATGGGAGCATAGTCATAAATTGCATTTATATATCTTTTATGGCCCTGCTACTTTATAGGCAGCCCCATCTGTTGATTTAAAGTTGCCATTTGTGTTTCCTCTTCGTGTGCTAAAGAGCAGAATCCAATTAGATGCAAGTATGCTGTGCAAGAGTCTGAAAAAACACATGCCCTATATCAGCATTTAAGTGCTGGTAAGAAAACTATGAGTGACGTGTTAACAACAACTTCTCCATTTACTCATCCAGCAGTTACACATTCATGTTTCAGGCCACCCGATGAACTTGAGTCTAGTCTTTTAGCTCTGGTTACATCTTAACCAACTTGAGGAAAGTATCTGTGTCTTTAGCTGCACTTTCCAGCTAGTTGCTGTTTGGTGTTTATCATGTAGGCTAAAGTGCTTTGTTTTGTTTCCTGACAAACAGCAGTCAGCTGTAACAGGGTGACACAGTGAGACTGGTGAGAATAGACCAAACAATAAAATTTGGAAAAGCTGTAGATTTATATTTCTGTTTCGATTTGTGATCAGCATAAGCGAACCCTTTCACTGTCATTTAATATATTGTAGCCACTCCACATATTTGATAGCTTTAGGTTTTCCCCAAAACAGAGGACAAAGGACAAAGACAAAGCACAGAGAAAATGCAGATGCAGTTGTATCAGTGGGAAACACATTGAGGGAAAAATTCTCTACCAACCCTGAAGGCAGCCAGAATGATTCGGGTGACCTTCTCCTTGACAGACTCCTGGAGGATGTCGGACAGGGCAGGCACAACGTTGTAACGTCTCAACTGTTCACAGAGCTGAGGACTGAAGGCCAGGAGCCAAACACAGAAGATCATCTGGTACTGGAGCTGGAAGCCACACTTGTTGCTCAGCACTGCTGTGATGCTTAAGCAAAAAAAAATATATATATAAATAAATAAAAAGTAAAATGGATCAAAAAAGTGCTGTGAAAAAGACCAACATTTATCACTGCTAGCTGTTTACTAATAGGAGAGCTTTCACAGCTGTGTCCCTACACGCTGCTCTTCCCTTATCTGTGATGATGGCTGAGAATGAGATGTTTAGTCTTTAAATAACTGAAGAGTTGTTCAAATGCAGAGTATGGTACTAATGACTACAAGTAGACAGAGTGTCATACATTTGCAGAAATAGCTGTAAAATGCAGAGATGTGGATCTCACAGATGTGCAATAATTATCTGATACAGATTAAGCAGCGAGGCATTAATGAAAGATAATGGGAAATCATACATAATTTGTATGTTAAATTTTGATCCTTATTTTTGTGTTTTGTCTCACTCAGTTTTAGTGAGCATGAACCTTCAGACTTCTCAGTCGTTTGAATGGCAATTGTACAGTAATTTTTGAGGGGACTCTTCAGCACTTTGTAACTGACCAAAAAAAGAGCATTTTTTTATTATTTTTATTTGTTTGTTTTTTTAAAAAAAAACATGACTAATATGTTACAAAGTTTATGTGAAATTGGAACACACTGGTCTTTTTTAAAACAAAATATAAACTTGGTTTAGTAGTAGTGATTTTTTTATGCTGCTTTTTGCTGTCTGCGCTATTCACCTCCTACATAAATGAAGTCAAATGCAAATGATTACAAACAGCCTGACTGTATACTACAGCCTTACTTATGGTTTGGGTGAAAGGGGTAAGACAGGGGGATGCACTACTGTGACTGGCTGTTAGGTTATCAGCTCATCCAACCATCAGACAGGCAAATAGTCCTATCAAGGGAATAATTTTACATTGAAACAGTGGATGAAGTGGATATAGAAATATAGCTGAAAAGCCAGTAAAAATGACAACATTTCATGGCTTCTGCTTCTTCAAATATGTGAATTTTCTGCTTTTCCTTATGTTCACCTAGAGACGTGGCTTGTTTTCAGCCAAAGCGTCATCTTGACCTCTATTTCCTGAATTTTTACCTTTCAACGGTTTTTGAAACTTACTTCATCGGAAGCAAAGTAATCTGAAAAAAACCACCAATAAATCAGCTGCTGCACAACCTTTTCGCATGTTTATATCATCAATTGCCTAACAGACTAAAAGGCATTTAGTAGACCAGAGAGGGTCTACTTATTGACTCAATCAGGAACCAAACCTTAATTATTACAGGAAACTGAAGTGAAATGGGAATTTCACAAACAAGTATGCTAAAAAATTGCCATGGTACAAGGCTTTATCAAATATGCTTGTGCAAACTATCCATTATCACTCAATTATTCAAATTTTCAAAATTTTTTTGCAACCTTAAAGAACAGCATTTTACATACGCTTTAAGTCTTTACAAGACATTTAATTCTCATAGTACAGCAGACACAAGACGATGACTAGTGACTCAAGGAAAAGCAGTTCACACATGTATGAATCAGCAGGATGGAAAATAAGTGAAGTTACAACTTTTTAGACACTTGAAATTAAAAATATATTTCAAAAAAGCAAACAAAGTTACGACAATTTAGCAGCAGCACCGTGTCATGATGTCCTGACAGAGGCACTCTACAATACCACTTTACATGATGTGACTGTCACTGTCATTATTGTTGCTTTCAATTATTCTTTTCAATCTACCTAATGAATTTACAAGAACCCTAAGCATAAGCAAACCCATGGTAAATCAAGAACCGTATTTATATTGATAAGCAGCATAACCAATGTTTAAGTCAACCCTAATACATGCTTCACTCACCAGTTAACTCCATCAGCCTCCACCCAGGCAAACCTATACTCATTGACCCTCAGCATCAGCTGAAGGCACCCAGCCACACACTGGACATACTGAGAGCTCTGCAAAAGACAGTAGCAAACATTTACTCAAACATGAACCAAAGCCTTACCTGTGAAACCAGGAGAACAAAAATGTTAGAAAGTCAAATACATTTACTGCAGTTCTGAAACATGAAGAAGTTGATAAGCAGGGACAGCACATAGAAAAAAACCCTCCAAACTTTGCATTGCAGTCACCTTTCAAACCCGAGGCATGCAGTCTTTTCATACGAGTCCATCAACACATGCTAGATCGCACGCTAACAGTACAATACAGAGCAGCAGCAGGAAAAATGCTCATCACACCTAAGCAGAATAATGTAAATTGTGATTAGAGTGGAAGAAGCTAAGAGGAGAAAACGGATTACATTAATCTGTTATTTTAAAGACGTTGGGTAGAAGCAAAGAAGTCCAGCAAGAGAAAAAGGCAGCGGTGAAGAGAGAAGAGTGGAGGGGGGGGGGTTACCTGGCTGAAAATGCAGAGAAAAGATGACAACCAGTTGTTAGATAGCCGTGTACATACTTATCAGAGTAATTATATTGTATTGAAGAAATGAAATATAAAATGGTAGGATGCTGCTGCTGTGCAAATGTTTTTTATATTTTTTCTTTTTTATTTCAATGTTCAGGAAAAGATGTTTGTCATGCGCTTTCAGCTTTAAAGAGCCTACAGCATGCAATTTTCAATCAGACAGTTAGAAACAAACAGTGGCAGCAAACACCATGCCATCTAAATGGAGAATTCTTTCTAAAAGCGTCTCATCAGCTGACTCATTTCTCTAACCATCTGGAATTAATAATAAAGATCTTGAATGCAGGAAGAAGATGGGGCAGAAAAGGGGAGGAGAGAAAAGATGTGAAAGTCCAGAGACAGCTGACAGATGCCAGCTTGCACAAACCCAGCATTTTTTTTTTTAACTCTTTGTATGGGAAGCGCCAGGATGGTTGAAGCTGCACTTCACTCATACTCACTTCACTGGGAGAAATAGTTCCTGCTCCAATGCTTGTTTCAGGACCTGTACCATGTAGATTCTAATGAGAAATAAACAAAAGAAAGAGGTGCAAAATTGTTCAAAGGGATTCACTTGAAGCGAAGTTACAGAGGCAGTGGACTCTACACGGTATGCAATTCAGTGACAGCAGGTGCTCACTGATTGGTTGCCTGGCTGCTGAAGGGAAAAGGAACATCAAATGCAATTTCAAGAAGCAGTTTAAAGAAAAGACAGAAAGTGTTAAAAATAAGAACAGTGACAAAACCATGCTGTTTCAAAAGTCGGATATCTACAAAATCTGAAGACAACTTTGGTGCTCGCTGGAAATACTGGCATACAATGGAAAAACTAGATGTCCTTTCATCAGCCCACTTTTTATTGCATACATCTGCCAAAGCAACACTAGCACCTACAGAGCATCTGTCAATGGAAAAATCTCAAGGTCTGACAAACCTGTTCAAACCCAATATGAATACATTATATTTCAAACAAGGCTTCCACTGTGAGCCCAAAAACAGAATAAAATGAAGACAAAATGAATAGGTGGAAATTATGAATTACTTTGGCTTTTTAGACAGTTACAGTCTGGAAAAAGGGGAGTAAATTAAACCCCACATAAGAAAGAGGGACCCAGTGTCTCGAGAAGCTGAGAGCCAATATCTGAGATGTTAATAACCCATGAAATGATCGAGGGAAAAAAAAAAGTTAGAACCAATTCATGCACCTCCAAAAATTGATTTGAACACTAATGTTGAAACGGAACCAAAACGAGGAGTGCAAATAAAATGGATCTTTACTAACCAGCATTATGAAATGTAATTTGTGCAATGATTTGAATATTATTTTGCAATATATATATATATACTAAAAATGAATGTTAACGAGAATAAATTTACTGTTTTAGTGACATTTATTGTGTTTCTTAACCTTAAACATCAAGCAACCTTAACAACTATAAATACACGCACACAAATAGAAGGTATTTAATTGTACAACAGTGTAACACAAAAATAAAATACTTCAAGGTTCTTGCTCCACAAGCAGTTAGTCACAATCTATGTGACCTTATAAACTGAAAACAGCTTTTTAACTCACATTTACTTATTTTAACATCATATTTCTTATAAACAATTATGCTTCATTTACCTGTGAGCTGAGTTGACTCTTGATCCAGTTGAAGTAGTAGTTCAGATCACTTCCTTCCATCAGATCGCGGCCCCAGGCAGCCAGCTTAGCAATTATCCTCGCTGCCTAAAAAAAATGAAGGATGATATTTTACATTCATATTGTCTGCTAGCATCAGAAATTTACAGCAAATCCTCAATATAAATATAAAGTACTGACAGATCACAGTGTATGTAAGGTAACATATGCTATTTGTTATATTACTGTCATGGAAATATTTTTGAGGTGTTTTTTGCCCTTGAAGAATAAGGAAGCAAAGGCAGTAAGCTTAATATCATCCACAGCGTTTTCTATGGGAGCTTGCATGTACTCTGAGTTTTCATGTTTTCCTTGTGCAGACAAGTTGTCTGCAGGTACTCCAGCTTCTAACAGTCCTAAGACTTATATATTAGGTTGATTGTTTACTCTAAATTGGCTGTGTGAGGTAGAGAATGTGCATATGTGAGCTATGGCCTGATGTAGTTGAAACAATGATTGAGGCAACAGCTACTGGCTCATAAACAATTTCAGCTTGGTAAGTGTTCTGTGATGAAACAGGAACAATTTCAGTTCTCCAATTTCCTCCTGGCCGGGAGAGAAACGTCAAGCCTGTAATTTAAAAACAAGACTCAGCATGACAGTTTGATTGAGTTAAGTGCTGTGTCATAGACTTGGGGTCACATTATGCCCACCTGCTGGATGCCATCTGGCTGGTATTCTTAATTAAGCTTTGCCCTATCATAGTACTCAGTTTGTCATTAGGTGGTCATTCTTTATTAGAAAAGGGTGGCAGCGAGAAGTCATTACATTTAATTGCCTGTTTTTAAAGAAAACATGGAAGGTTGCTTTGTGAGGAATTATTGATGTCTTGCTATGATTAGAAACAGAGGCGTTTGTGAAAAATGTATGGTTCTAAAAATATAATAGAATACACCAGCTAATTTATAGCATTCTATTAATGTACACCATGATCCTGCTTTCCAAGACCACAAATGTTTTTCCACCTGGGTCACTGTCCACTGTGTACACGTGCACAATTTACAAAAGTTGTTTGGACGTGACTCGATCTTCTGGGCTGTTTCTAACTCACCATGTGGACAGTAAAAAGATCCTGACGATTCAGCATTGGAAGGAAGTAGGACCAGGCGGTGTTTTTTGTCTTTTTGGCATAGTCAAAGAAGATGTTCACTCTCTGATGGTTTTCCTGTGAGACAATAAAAATAAAATGTAATTGGATGAGCTCTTGGGTTGTGAAAATGAATACTAAACAACTGACTGCCTTCCTATTTTATAGGAACATGATATTCTGATGAAAATTATCTAATGTTAATACAAACGTGATTGTCCCGATGGCTAATGACATTATTAAAGCTTTAATCAGTTTTCTCCAGTTATCTCTGTAGCTGCTGAGATTTTACTATTAGAGATTTATTTTCCAGGAATGCTGCTGAACCCCTGAGATTTCAATCACAACTCTCATCAGCCAAGCCTCCAAATCTACCACTTGTGTGTTTGAAGATGTAAATCTGTTTTTGGTTTCAATAATTACTAAGCCACACTTGAGTTGAATCTAAAATCCAGGCACAAGGGGACCTTTAATAGTTTTATTTGAATTAGCTTTTCTAGAAACTTAAAAAGGCTTTGAGTGCTTAGAAAACCTAAATCACAAGTTTGTCTATCTGAGGGTAAAGCATGAATCTCAGTATCTCTGTCATATATATATATATATATATATATACAGTACATACAGTAAGTTTGTACATGCATATTCCATTTGTCCCAAGTCAGTGGTTCTGTCTGTGTACCTGCAAGGTATCATCAATCAGAGTCAGGATGTACTGGACCGTCTGCTCTTTGGAGATGTGGGCCATCAGGTTGAGAAAGGTCTTTGCACACTGAGCAAAAACAGAAGGAAAAAAAACCAAATATGTATTTTAAAAATTCTGCAAAGGACCTCTGAAGAGATTCAAGCTCAGGTCAACATAATGCAAAACAGTGTGTCTGAAATAGATTGGTAGGAATTCAATTCACAGCAAGCTGCGATCTTACAGATAACAGAACAACAAATAGCAAACACAAGAGCCTGTCTTGTTAGTGGTGGACACAGGCAGAAAATAATTTAAAAAAAATAGGAAGTTCATCAACAGTGATCAAAAAAATGCGTGCAACTTCAGTAAAATTGCACACCTAATGCTACAACAAGATCTGCCTCAAAGATTAAATGGTAAATACTAAATTAGCACAGTGTTACAGCTGTCCAACTGCTTATGGAGGAAGATGATGATGTTCATTATTTTGATGTAATGCCATCATTTATCTGAAATGGCATTACTGAGACTCCTCACTGCCACTGGTTTTTGCTTAATCTGTTAGGCTGAAAACATCTAAAAGAGCTGGTATAAATGCCCTGAATGTTAACACTGATTAAGTACATAAAATGCACAGACAGCAGAAAAGAACTCTATACCTGATGCCCCTCATTGGTCAGAATGACTTGTTTCTGATCAGAGCTGGCCACCTCAAACTTCTTGATGAACTCACAGTCCTCTGTTGAGATCATTTGACTCCTAAAAAAAAAAAAAAGGAAACAAAAAGAATGATGCCTAGGGGTGAGAATTTATTGCATTAATTGTGATTAATTTAGCTGTTAGAGCTAGCAGTTCGAGTACCAACAAAAGGTGTCAGCAGCCCAATCTTGATGAAATGACTTTCTTCAGGACCAAAATTAGTAAGTCAACATTGGACAAACTTACAAATGTTCTCACAAAATGGATTGCTCTGGACTGTAGACCACAATCAGTGGTAGAAGATAGGAGGTTAGAAAATGTGCTACAAATTCAGATGAGGAAGCGCTGTGTAACAGGGCCCTGAGTTTGTACAGAGCAGAATCCAGCATCAGTGAGACAGACTTTCTGCTGCAGTGATGGTCCAGTCGAGCAGAGACCCACCCACAGCTGTCTTTCTTGGCTGGCAAGTATTTGATGAGTCCTGCCACTTCTGTCCCATGTGAGAGACTGTTCTCACTTGTAGGTCACATAGTAACAAAAATATGTCTGTGAAGGTTCTCAGTCATCCAGGTCATCGTAGTCTAAGGAGCTGTAAGGAAAAGGCGTCTGGACTTCTTTAGGTTGCTTCAAGCAACCTAAAGAAGTCCAGACGCCTTTTCCTTACAGCTCCTTAGAATAGTAACAAAAACAGAGCTCCTTTGAGCTCTGAAAATGTGAACAGGCTAGTTTGTCTAAGTAACTGGCTGAAAGAGACAGACAGTAAATAAGCATAAAGGTATTGTGAGTTCAATGGGTTTGTTATTTTTTTTTTGCACTAAAATGCTCGATGATCACACTGTTTTAGCCTAATTGGTTAGGTTACACAGAGTTTAAAAGGTGAAGCTGGCCAATAACCATTTATGTTTCTGCCTTATTTTCTTTCAGGAATAAAAATGCCTTTTGTGTTGAAATTCTTATTATTATTTAAAGAATACACCATTTTGAAAATGTACTAGAAGTACTTAAAATAACACTTTATTTTTAAGTCTGCCCACTTTTAGCCAGGAATATTATCTTTGTTTCTGTTTTGAATTGAAATGCAGTTGAAATCCTTTTTTTCCATAAATTAAAAGAGCTTGATTTTACAATATTCATGTCCATGTCTATTATTTATTCTGTTGCCCACTAAAACCCTTTAAAATTAAAAAAAGACATTTGCGCTTTGAGGCAAATTTTCTTGTTCGATTAATTGAGATTATTAATTTCAAAGCCACTAATTAATTAGATTCATATTTTTAATCAAAACCCACCCCTAAACATGACATTTCCACATTAATAAAAAGCTAAAATTGGACAAATGCAGCATTCCTAATAATTTTCAGTCTGGCTTTTGTAGTGCTCATTCCACCAAAACAGCTCTTCTCCTTATTGTTTCTGTTATATCTGCTCCCTCTTCAGCGCATTTTGAGCCCTTTTAAGGACTTTTCTTATCACTGCTACACACGTATGATTCAGTTATACATTTCTTTTTATCCCCAACAGGTTTCTAAGATTCAGATCATGCATGGGGGCTTAGACTCTATTAAAAGTTCGATAGCTGACAATATTCTCCAACTTAATAATAAAAAGTCCTTGTTTGTGTCTCCGAGATTTGACACTAAAGTAATGGAAACTCTAGGTCCCTTTGCTAAATCTTTTATCAGGAACCTGATAACAAAACCTATAACTTTTGACTCAATTTTCACTCTGGATGCTCATATTAAACTTCTGGTTTTCTCTTGCTTTTAGCAGTTAAGAAATATCAAAATAGAATTAGAAATTGAAGTTGTGCATCACACAAGGCCGAGAATTAAAGGAGACAAGACCTTTTGCAACAGTTGCCCCACACTTTCTCCCACGGAGCCTCAGATTTGTGGACTCAATGATTTTCAGTTAAAAGCTTGTCTTAAACTTCCTTTGGGTAAATTTTTGTTTTTATGTTCTAGCGTTTTTGTTTTGAAGTAATTTATGATATTTATCGTGAAAGCTATATTTTAATTATAAATACATTGTTAATGACTTGCTACTGAAATGACCCTTTGCATTGCAAGGGGCAACTTAAACAATAATGTCAACTGACCACAACACACCACATTTCCTAGTCAAAACAAAGCACAGCAGGTTCTTTGACGTCAATGTTGTAAAAACAGAAACAAACCAAAAAAAAAACGAAACCTGCCAATAGTGTGACCACATTTCTTCAAACCAGAATTAAATGTGAAGATGTTTTATGAGTCACAAATCATCCCTTCTTTACTAACACATACTTGTTAAAACAGGAAGTATCACTCAAGACAATGAATCTCAGTCCAGGAACAGGAGCATAGCTATTTTAGATTACAGCACATAGCCAGCACTAATACCATTAAAGTATGCAGAAAAAAAATATTCATGAAGTGACAGCTCAAGTTAATGAGATTTTGACATGCTAACTCTCAGACAATATACACAACAACAACAACAAAAACAACAGAAACCTAGATTTAATTTCAGATATGTGGGGGCCACAAAGCAATATCGACATCTGGAGAAGCTGAGACCAGGAAGCTAAACTTACATGTGGAAAAACCTGCAGTCTACTGATTGCTACCACGAAAGTGGGTTATTTTTGTTTCTGATTTAAAAGCTGCAGCAACAGTGTTAACCTGAGTTCAAATCCAGTCTGGGACCTTTCTGTGTGGAGTGAATGCTTTTCCCATCTCTCTGTTGGTTCTCTCTAAGTAATCTTTCTTTCACAGTTCAAAGACATGCAGGGGTTAGGTTACTTGGTGAATCTAAATTAACTGTCGGTGTGAATGCAATCATGGATGGTTGTCGGTCTATCTGTGTCCACCCTGTGACAGTTTACTGACCTGTCCAGGGTGGATAATGCCTCTTGGCTTATGACAGCAGGAATTTGCTGACATTTGTGCTTATGTTGATAGTATGATTATTATTCCTTATATTGAGACAATAGTTGAAATTCTCTTACAGATAAATTCAAAAACTGTGGAAAAAATAACTGGAAATGCACAGGAGGAATCAAGACTACTGAACAGGCCAATCCCAGTGTTTGCGGGCTGTATTGACATGCCATGTTGTTACATTTATGGTTATGTCAGGTTAAACCTAATTACATTACATTTCAGGGTTTCACATGGGTTTACAGTTATAATGTACCCACAGCGTGGAGTTCCCATTAATGCAAAAAACCCCAAAAGAAACAAACAGTTATAAAGAAACAGCAAAGGAAGAAAAACTTTATACCAGTAAGTGGTGACACTGAAGCAGAGAAATGTATGCAAGTGGTGGTGACAAAATACAAGACACACCTTCCTATATAATGTAGCACACTTCAAGACACAATGGCTCCAAAGAAGATATACATATAGTCAAACAAAATTATGATTTACACTGTCTCTGAAAATAAAAATTGCATGAGCTTCTTAAAAGTAGAATTGCTGGCAGAACTTTGTCCTGAATTACATTATTTTGCATGTGTATATTGACATAAAGTACCGTTGTAATATTAACTTACTGAAGGTAGGACTGCCAGTTGACCTGATTGGCCCGAACCTCAGCTGCTTTTGCAGCAATGATGTTGGTTGGGACCGCAGCGTCCACAGCCCCACGAATATCCATGTTGTATTAAATCCCTTACAGTATGTGTCCGAATAGAGATCCAGCACCACCTTATGAGAAACAGATTCGACTTAAGCACAGTGACCTCCCTTTCTTAACAACAAGCTGGAAAGTTGGAGAACCAAGAACAGAAACTACAACGCCTGGGTTTATGATATACTTCTGTTAATACTTAGTCAAGGTGGTGTATAAGCTAACAGGGCTGGATAGCTGTTTGTAAAGCGCTTAAGCTACGACGAAAGCTGTTGTATAGCATTATACATATATATTATATTATATTCGTGAGTAGATATATTAAACATCTTCATGCAGTTTTATTGTTTTAATTAAAAAGCTAAACCAGCTAGCAGCAGCAGGTCAAGCTAGGCAACTAGCTTGCCCAATGTCACAACAAGTCATACGTTGTCTTCCTGGAAGCTGTGATAAAACAACTTATTACATAGCCTTTGTCAGTAAGATTTTCCTAAACTGTAGCCTAACACGACCTGTACAAATAAAGATGTTATTTATTAACGCCAACAGCGACGCAAAAACATCGTTAGCTGAGAGCAAACCGATTGCAAAACAAGCTAAGAATGCTAAGAGAAGCTAGCTGTGCTAATGTAGCTTCAAATCAATTCTGTAAAAAGCCCACATAATAACAGCTATACCGGAATTGAGATTCAGAAACACACTTTTTGCCCCCTAAAAACTAAATCGATGCGTCAAAGACAAATAGAATAAGTCGGTAAATTTCTTACCCAGCCTCTGAGCTATATGAATGAACAGCTGACTGACTACAACACGGCGTCACGATCCGTCATGTGACAGTCAGTCACATGCACGCACTTCAGTGTGCGGTCTTCAGCGCGGAAGAGGGACAGCTTTTTTATTTTTGGATTACCACATCACATTTGTGTTACTGTTAGGCAGGGCAAGTTGTAAATACGTACCGAATAGGAATAGCCTATAAAAAGCGAATGCAGAAATCAACCAGAAAGTAGCTTTGTGTTCAATGCATACATACATATACATTAACTACTAACTACTATTATTAACTACTTTTCATCATACTTTTCATCCTACTTTGTATGTTTGTTGTAAGGCACTACAAAATTAAAATTTAATCCTTACTGCAGTCCAAAGATTTAAGTTTCTCTTTAGATTAGGAATTTGTTTAAAGACATATGGTGATTACTTTTTTTTATATATTTCCAAATTCAGCATATGTAAAATATTTTAAATTACTTTCACCCCAGTCATTAACATCAAAAATGTGCTATTTACTTAATTACTTACTATTAATGCAACACTAACAACTTATTGACATACAATACAGTTTTGCTTTTCCTTATTGCAGTTTTGACTTAAGTGAAAAGTGGAGATATGCACTGGAGGGAGGAGCAATGAAAGTCAGTAGAAGCAAGGCAAAATGCATGTGTGCGTATCAGAGGGAGAAGAAAGTTCAACACGTAGAGTTAGGGAAATTAGATGAGGTAAATGCCTGGGATCAACCATCCAAAGTAGCACAAGTACACGAGACAGGTGAAGAAGCATCTCTAGGCAAGGTGGAATGGGTGGAGATGAGTGGCAGAAGTGATTTATGATAGAAGGATAACACCAAGAGTGAAAAGCAAGGTTTAAAAGATGGTAGTGAGACCTGATTCGATGTAAGGTTTGGAGACAGATTTCCACTGGGAATGACCAGGATGGACACGGGAGTCTGATCAGGTTAAGTTGTTTGGAGACAAGGGTTGGGAGGCCAAGATGAGATGTTTTGGACATGTGCTAAGGATGGATAGTGGATACATTGGACAAAGGATCCTGAATATGGAGCTGCCAGGTAGTAAGAGAAGAGGAAGGACACAGTAATGAATCACGGGCATAGTTGCATTGGATGGGATGGTCTGATAACGGAAGATGCTAGGGATAGGGTGAGATGGAGGCAGATGATCTGCTGTGGCAACCCCTAAAAGGAGCAAGAAGAAGAAAAAGAAGACTTAAGTGTTATTATTAATGCATGACTTTCACTTTTGAAACACAGTATTTAAATGTAATTACAACAGGAGCTCTTTTACATCAAATTATTTATTTACTCATTTATTCAAATTATTAACACATCAAGAAGATTCTCTATAACTGTCTATCTAAATGATTCAGGATCATTGGTGGAAATTGGTGGCTAGTAAATAATTTATTACCCTATTCAGTTTATAATACTTTGTCGTGGTTGCATTTATTGCATTTCAGTTGACTAATGAAATCTAATAAATACAACCAAGACAAAGTTAAAAGCTTAAATATTAACACAAGAAAGTAGAATTTATAATTATAGACTGTAACATTTAAAATATTCCAGAAGATGGAAAATGAGAAGACATCAGCCAATCAATCACAATCAGCTTTGCTGTTGGCTGATGATGTGTTTGAACTTTGTGGATTTGTGAGGATGACAGAGGGCTAAAGTCAGATGAGTGCTCACACCAAAGACGTTAGATCAGCGTTGATCCATGCATGTCTGTAATAAGCACACAAGTATGACACATCAGAATCTCCTCAGTAAAACCCCCAATATAAAGAGGCTGGCACCACTGTTGCCAGCAGAGTGTGTGTGTGTGCATATTAATAGTGTTAGACCAAATATTTCCTCTACAAGGTCCATTTATCAGTGTGTTTTCATTGAAATAGAATTCAACATTTACAATTACAAATGATTCCACGTCCGCCACTAGTCCCTTCACTGTCCATCTAACTCAGACACTAAGACCTCCAGGCTTAATCTGGCCTAAGCTGGTGAGACGCACTAAAGCACAGAGGAATCAGGATTGCATCCACTGGGGACATTGTCCTAATCCCCTTCTGCCCTCTCCTTTGTAAACACTGTTCTCTTCGTTAGGGTCGCTCATGCTTTTCCCACCTCTCGCTCTCTCTGTCACAATGTGCTTGAGAACAGACGCCGGACAACATAGAGAGGAAAGGAGTGAAAAGTGTTGATTTCTTATGACCTCAAAGAGACTTGAGCCTCACGTGGCGGAGTGAGGCCTCATGGTTGGAGCATGCCATATGCTAGAGCGGTGAGGCAGTGGGAGATCAGGCCCACGTCTACACTGTGGGGGATCAAACGCACTAGGGCCCTGATGTGGCAGCGGATACGTGGACTGGTCCGGGCCTGCCGGCATGGTGCGGGC
>VUQR01019048.1:0-11488 GCA_015108515.1 Hemichromis elongatus | reverse complement strand
AATGCCAAATCCCAACAACTGTCACCTTAAGGCACTTTATATTGTAAGGTAGACCCTACAATAATACATAAAGAGAAAAACCCAACAATCATATGACCCCCTATGAGCAAGCACTTTGGGACAGTGGGAAGGAAAATCTCCCTTTTAACAGGAAGAAACCTCCAACAGAACCAGGCTCAGGGAGGGGCGGGGCCATCTGCAACCGGTTGGGGAGAGAGAAGGAAGACAGTGAGACAGAGATTAATAAAAACTATGATTTAGTGCAGAGAGTTCACATAGTGAGTGACAAAGGTGACTGAAGAAGAAATACTCAATGCATCATGGGAATAGCCCAGCAGCCTACACCTATTGCAGCATAACTAAGGGAGGATTCATGGTCACCTGGTCCAGCCCTAACTATATGCTTTAACAAAAAGGAAAGTTTATAGTCTAATTTCACAAGTAGAGATAGTATTACTACTTATTACTAATTTTAAATACTTTAGGAACCACGAGTGAGAGTGAAGTGAAGTGAAGTGCTCTAATAGGGTGATATGGTACTACAAGGTCATTAAGATAAGATGGGGCCTGATTATTTAAGACCTTGTATGTGAGGAGCAGGATTTTGAATTGAATACTGGATTTAACAGGGAGCCAATGAAGAAAAGCCAATACAGGAGAAATATGCTTGCTTTTTCTAGTCCCTGTCAGTACTCTGGCTGCAGCATTTTGGATTACCTGAAGGCTTCACAGAGAGATTTTAGGACATTCTGACAATAACGAATTACATAAATACATGAGCTAGTTTTTCAGCATTGCTCTGACAGGATATTTTTAATTTTAAAGATATTGCACAAATGCAAGAAAGCAGACTTACATATTTGTTGAATACATGCTTTGAAGGACATATTTTGGTCAAAAATGACTCCAAGGTTCCTCACAGTGTTACTGGAGGCCGAGGTTTTCTGAGCGGCGCGTACAGCAACCTCAGTTTTATTTGAATTTAGAAGCAGAAAATGAGTGGTCTCTCTGCCCGATGAATGGGCTTAGATGCAGTGTCATCCAAGAATAGATTGAAGGTGTTTTATGAAAGGGTAAAAGTGATCAAATCCTTACAACTCATAGATTTGCAATGATGCATCTCTCTGAGGGAAAACCATGCAAATAAAATACCCACACAATGTAACAGACACACCATTCTCTGTAGAGAGCATTAGTACAGGTTTTTCATTTAATTTGCAACCTGTCTCCCTGTAGCCTCGGAGAGAGTGCCAGAAACTATACCGGTGCACAAACATACATCAATATCAGAAGCGTGTGTGCGTTTACCTGTCTCTATCTGCTTGATGAGAATGGTTTTCAGAACATCATCGTAGATGTTATGAACCAGGATGAAACTGCTGTAGTCAGCAAAAATGTACTGCTCAAACTGTTGCAGCTCCTGCACACAGAAAACCAGACAGTTCATGCTTTGTAGAATATAAAATATCAATAACACATGATAGAGTGGGACAGAGTGAAGCAGCAGCAGGTTGACCTACAGTTTTCCACTTGATGTCCATCTTCCTGGTGAGAGTAGGCAGAGTGATCTCCAGCAGAGCTTCCTCGTACAGCCTCCTCTGGACTACCCTGCTGTCATAGTCCAGCTGCTACTCACACACACACAAGCAAGATTTTTTTGTAATCCTCACTTTTGAGCAAAAATTGTATCTTATTGTGCAGCACACGAGAAAGCAGAAACAAGTTATTTATCACTGTGGCAGGTTACTTTAACTTGCTGTCTGAAATCGTAATTGAAATTGCAGTGTGTAAATTTTGCAACTAACCCACATAAACACACAAGTTGCCACTGACACAAACGCTTTTTCTTTGCAGATTTCAAATTGTCTCTCAGGGCTTTCCAGGTTTAACAAGCTGTGCACGCTTAGGGGTGTCGAACTCCAGACCTCGAGGGCCGGTGTCATGCAGGTTTTAGAACTCACCGTGGGTCAACACACCTGAATCAAATGACTAGTTCCTTACCAGGCCCCTGGAGAACCTCAAGACCCTCATGTTGAGGAGGTAATTTAGCCATTTAAATCAGCTAGGGTTTGGGACCTCCAGGGTTCCCACTAGAATGCACACACCATTTTGTTTCAATGTGTAACGTTTTAAAAGTGTATCTAAGCATATTTATTCGTTATTTTATAAAAATCCCAAATGTTTCATTTATTTGGATTTACAGTCTATGCAGTTCCTTCAAAAATCTTCAGATCACACATGGTAGATTTTTGATGCTGACTTGCCATTAAAAATATGCAACTTTTTTTTTTTTTTTTTACCTTCAGCACTCTTTCTGTAGCTCTGTTCAACTTAACAGGAACCTGAGTGGGCTGCAGTCTGGCTGATGACTGGAGGAACTGTTCCAAGGTGTAGACAGCGCTGTCCAGCAACTGTAACACATACATAGCAAACACTAAAAAACAACTCGCTTTGATCTTTTTCTATTTCTGGCTCCTTGAGAGGCTGTGCTTCATACCTGCTCCATCTCCAGACTTGCATAATGAACTAGTCTATGAATGCTGCTCAATCCAAATCGCTCTTTTAAGCCTTCGAGTTTCTCTGTCAGGTTCTCCACCTGCTTGTAGCACTGATCTAGCCGCATTGATTGGAGACTGGACAAGGCCTAGAAGAAGGAGAGCAAACGCTTTCTGTCAGCACTTTTGAAAATGTAATGAAACGTCCCAGCTGTGCTGAAACTTCAATATGCAGAAGATGGAGTAAAAAATGCCACAATGTGTTCTGTTTTTATGGAGATTACATAAACAAGAACAGCCTGTGAAAAATATCCCTACATTACAAAGGCTGGCATTTTTTAAGAACAAGGAACATTTAGGGCCAGATTTACTAACATCTTGCATGAAATCTAATGCAAAAATTCAATAAAATCACGTCTTATGCCCATTGTGGTTGTAATAGTTGCTAGGAAAGTTACTTTTAGGAGGGGAGACGTTAATAGAATGAATGTGGAATCTGCACTTTGCGTGGATGGTTTAAAGTTAAAACTCTTCACTCAGGCTTCACATGTTCACATGTACACAACTGTTGGTAAAAACTGTAAAAATATCAGGAGTTTTAAGATGAAATGGAAAATGCAGTTACTGTACAAATAACATTTGTACAGTAACTGCATTTCTTCTCCACGTTTGACAACTGCGTTCATAATTGTCAGATGGTCCATCATAATGAATTATGGGACAGTGATTTCACCTCCCTTTTCATAAAGGATAATTCACTGTATGCTATGCTAAAGGAAACAATCAAGGCAGCATTCAAACTCCGTATTTGGAGAATTAGAACAGCTCTTACTTTGGCCGCCTGCCACACAAGTACTTCAGGGTCACGTCTCTCAGTTAGGAACCTCCTAGGAAAATGGACTACTGAAATACAAAGTCCCCTCTCACCTTCTTTGTCTCCTCTGTCCCTTCGTTTTTGTGTAAAAAGGCAGAATCCATCTGTGCGTTCAGTGTGTGCTGCATCCCAAGAATACCTCCGCTTATGTTCTCTGTAAGTGCTTCAAGGATGGAGGACATGTAGGGTGCTACAGACTCACTGCACACTTTCTCTGCCTCTTTACAGACACATGCTGAAACAGATACAGATTCACAAAATGTGCACAAAACCTGAACCATGGCTAGATGCTCACATTGTAGCTTAATATGAATTTAGCTGAGTTTAGCCAATAAAAACAGTCACTAATTTTCAAATGAGTTTAGTCAAACAGTGTGTACCTCTGACTTTTTGCTCCAGGAATGAGTGAGAGGACATTATCTGGTCCAGATTGGATCTGATGAGCGCCTGATTGTCTGATGCTGTCTGACGGCACTCCTTCTTCAGAGCCTCGAGAGCTGCAGTCAGCTTTTCCAGCACCAGCGTGTAGGTTGCTTGCACTGTCTATACAGACCAACTAATTAATCTACTGTGCAACAGAGAGATGAAAAACTGGTGCTAAAACTGCCACACACAATTTGTTGGAACACTGGGGGCACGATAAGCAAAAATAATGAAATACTACACCAAAAATAATTTCCCCTAGGGATCAATAAAGTATTCTGATTCTGATAATAGTGTTTGTAGTTCAAAGGTACATGCTGTCAGATTATTTCCTTCATTCTGATAAGTTAGGTAGCATTCTGAGAAGATCATATGGTGTCAGATTACATCATTTTGAAAGAAAGAAAAAAATTCACTTTAAAAAAAGTTTTTTTGGCCACGTGGGGGCAGCATAACAATGAGCTTTTGCTTAAGATCCCCAGTTGATTACAGTAGGGACTTTTGTATTACAAGATTTATATTTAAATATGCCAATGACACATTACTTTATGTTTAGACAGTTATCTGAATATGTATTAATTTGTTTAGAATTTTGAACATTGTTCATAAATCTAAACAATTTATTTAATATTGACTAATTTGCATAAATGGTAGTAAAAGAAATACCCTTATGTATTGCTAAATATAAATATATTGTTAAACACATCTTGCATAGCAGCTTATTACTCCCAAATGTTCACAAGCTGCTTGGAACTGCTTGACTAGATGATAATTCCTTGGGATGTTGCTTAATACTTTGACCCTTTTTTTACTGTACCATTCAGTAAAATGAGTGAGAATATTAAGAGACATTCTAAACAAGTGACATAGTACTAAAACAATCCTGAACAGGAACATTTCATGAATACAAAGACGGTAGTTGAACCCCGAAAGGACCTACATCAGCCAATCACATTGTTCCAGTTACACATGAGCAATAGAGGTTCACAACAGACATCAGCAGAAAAGCGTTTTTGGTGGGCACAGATGCATTATCATTACACATGTGGCACCATTTCAGGGGAAATTAACAGGCTTTACAACAATATAAGATTTATTGCGAATAAATATTGTAAGAACAAACAAATAATCTACCAGACACAAATTTGCTTATTTTTTTCACTTAACTTCATTTTTGTTTTACAAAATTGGTCTGTTAATCTTAAAACTTGGATAAATGTAACTGATCTAAAGCTATCCATGACTGGATACCTCTAGATTTAAGCAAGTGTTTTTCATTAATAATAATTTATCTTCTCACATCATCATTTGTGTTCATGGTTTTTCTCTGAGAACCTTCACAGACCTCTTGTGCTCTCAGCTGCCTTCAAGTCACACTAACTATAATAACTGAACATACAGGAAATACAGCATTGCTATGTAACAATAACAATTTGCAGAGACCTGTTGTCATGTTTTTACTTACTGCCAGCCATTGCCGTATCCTTTCAGTCTTCTTGCCCTTTATCCTGGACTGAAGCTGACTCTGTAACCATGGCAACACTTCCTCCATCACCTGGGATGCTAGTACCTACACATGCAAACACACTGTTTATAGCTTTCTTTTTACAACACTTTGCATTTAATCATAAATTATTGCTAATCTCTGTCTTTTTTCCACAGTTTGTCTTTTCTGCTGTCTCCCTTCCCTCAACCCTAACCGGTCGCAGCAGATGGTTTTCCCTCCTTGTGCCTGGTGCAGGGAATTTTTCCTTCCCACTGTCACTAAATGTTTTCTTATATTGGGACATCTGACTGTTGGAGTTTTCTAAGTATTCTTGCATGTTATTGTAGGGTCTTTACAAAAAAAAGTACCTATTATTGTGATTTAGCACTATAAAAATAAATTTAACTAAATTCAAATGAAGCACACAGACAGGCATACATTTTTGATGTAGTGTTTGTACTAACTTGTTCCTCAGTGCCCAACAACGTTTCCCAGGATTCATAGCATCCTTTCTCCTGCCGGTAGCTTCGGAGTGCTCGTGCATATGCCTGGCTCTCATATGACGAATTACACCACGGGTCTGCAGGAAGTAGTGATTTTGTTATTATTCCAAAAGAACCTGGTGGCATGCTCATCCTATCCCTTTATTTGTGAAAGTGGAAATCAGTACCCTTTTCTTATTAGAACACCTCTTAATATGAAGTATTCAAATACTTCATTCTTAGTATTTTGATTTGGGATTCATTTTAGTTTGCTAGAAATTGTGCTGATCCTTTATCTTCAGTGGATCACTGACCTTAGTATTTCATTCTCATTATAACACATCTGGCCATTTTCAGATCTCTATTTTTTTACTTTATGTTCTTTTCTTTTTTTTTGCTAAATCACTAAAAACCATCATGTCTTGTAGTCTAGTTTCCCTTGAGCTGTTTCATATTTTTTTCTAATCAAATTGACAGCAGAAATTTAAGGAACAGAAAGTCCCACTAATGCTGATAAAGTAAATTGTTTTTGTCATCAGCAACATTAATATGAATCATGTCCTGCTAAAAAAAAATCCCAGCATGCAGTCATTTCCTAACTGACTTTCAGTCAGCCTCAAAGCGATTCTGGTAAACCGTCAGACACTTCAGGAGAGGAAGAAGCATTCTACACACCGCGGTGGTGGGATGCCACTGACCTCGATTGAGGATATAGTTAGCCATTTTAATTGGATAAAGTATGTGAAGATTATACTTTGAAAAAAGATGTTATTTATACATTTTTAAAGTACATTCTGCTGATTGATCCACTGATTATATTCACAGTATTTACTCATTGTCTCTTTAGGGATTTGCTTAGGTTAGCGTGTAGCAGACTCTCTGTTTTGTTACTCTTCAGCCTGCTTTAATTATTAACGATACTTGTAATTAAATGTAGCCTATTTGCAGCTCTGGAGGCCAGGATCGCTGAATCGGAGACCCTGTTTCGCACCCTTAAAAACCCTGGCAGTCCAAGTGGTGTCCAAAAACTCTTTATTACTTGCTTACAGCCGTCTCGTCTGTGGAAATAGCTCCTGGATGGATTTAGCAAATATCCACCCAGAATTTTGCCAGATGCCTCTCAACAACTATCTATTTAAGTTGTGTTTTATTTATAAGGATACGAGTACATATGTGTGTATTTCAGCCTGTATTATCCTGTGTGGATTAGAAAAAATGCAAATTGGTAACTCAGATGGTTATTGGATCAAGAGGGCGATATATCACTTTGAGATAAATAAAATGAACATCTCTGCAAGTTCTGTGGCTTTACACATCTAAAGTGAAATAGTCAGTGGTGGCCAGCTGTGTGCTATTTCCTGCTGAGGATATCTTTGTGCAGATATGATGTGCTGTGTTTCTGCAACCTTATTGCTTAAAGTGAAGGGGTTTGTTTTTTGGTTTGTATCCTAGCTAACCACACAGGAAGTCAGCAGCATTAATATTTTTATCTGTCACCCAGGCAACTGCCACAACATGATTGACAAACTTAAAGATGAGCCAACCAGAAGCAGGACTCCGCTACAGCAATTTGAAATATTTTACACTTCTGTCTGATATTACACAACTATAAAAAGTATTTGGATTTATTCAACAGCATGTAGTTCTGCACATCATGAAAAAAACATTATTTTTGAGAATCCTTAGCTCAAAAATATTAGCAAGGACTACCAGCTTAGGAGGGATTTAGAAAATTTCAGAGCTACTGAGCAAGAAATTGATCCAAACTTGTGCTTGACCTTGTGGTTAGAATGATGCACACGCTGTAAAAGTGTTACCATTTGATATGAAAACACAAAAACAAATGCAGTCTTGTGGGTAATGGACAGCAAAATGGACAAACTCGGACCAGATTTGCTCTGTTGAGAAATCTGACTACTAAAATGTTGTCAACATCTCTGATGAATAAATATGAAAGTGAAAACAGACATCTGATATGTGCAGTCAGTACATAAACTGGCATTCTCATACAGTACTGATATGATATTCTGTCTGTCCTTTGAGATGTGACAAACGAACTATGTCACAATATGAAACAGTTCAAATTTGTATAAAATAATTTTTTTTTTTGAAAAACATATATTAATACATCTGCTGATGAGCTTCAGAAAACCAGCAGAAACATCCTATCATTTACTCTGAAGCATCTTTAAAATTTTTCTCCCCTCTGCAAGAAATTTTTACCTTGTGAAAACATCAAGCCATGCACATAGATAAATAAAACCCATTAATTTTAAGTATTACACTTGGTCATGCCAACAACCTTTGGGAAGAAAAAGTGGGGGAACTGATGGGCCTGGTCAATTAAAAAAAAAAAGGATATTTCAAATAATTTGAAAGTGAGTGATTCAATGATCTACAAGTAGAATGGCTTTCGATGCTTAGGGAACTTGTTAGCTTGCAGTCATTGTCCAAGTAGGCGTTAGACATTGTTTTGTCTTTATTTTGTGTTATTGCCTTGGATATCTGAAGCACAGTGCTAAGTGGGCCACAGCAAAAGCATACGTATGAGTGTTTACCAAGGTTGCGATGTCTAATGCAGGTCTTCAGGCCAAACAGGAAGTGATCTCGCTCCTCCTCTTGTTGAAACAGGAAGCAGGTGTGGCCTGCGTAAGCTAAGTGGAGATGCACAGCAAATGCATCTGGATTAACCACTGCTGAAGAAGAATCCTCCTTTACTCCTGGAAACACAAAGACAACCAAATTACTGATGTGGGTTTGACTGTATTCTCTATTAGTTTGTGACCAACAGTGAAGCTTTTATTCATGTTACATTCGTAACATAACTGTTTAGTAAATTATCTATCATGTAATTAAGTGACTAAAATCGAATCTTTCAGACACTGGATATCTTTGTCCGGTATTGGTGACCTTTGTTACTTAATAATGATGAATCATGGTATTTGATTTAACAGACTTATGAAATCAAATTGCAACCCAGCCTGAACATGACTAACAATATTTTCATTTGAGGTTCATTAGAGATTCTGTTGAACTGGACCATCTTTTGCAACGTTCCACATTTTCTTCTATTCTGATCAGAACCTGTTATGTAGGAGCAGTACACACTCTTGTATAAAATTTTGTGTTTGACACTTAAACCCAAGCTGATTTTTCAGACACCTCACTAGTCAAATACATTTCAGCTGTGCTGCAATAATCAAGTCCTTTCCTATTGATTAAGTAGACTTTTAATATGACAGACTGGGCATGATGTAGCCCAACAAGCCACTGGAACACCAGTTGTAGGTAAAAATGGATGTCTCTATGCCTTTTTAGTAGAATATTCTATTTAAAATTATTAATGATTTATAACTACTGATAGTTAGTGATTACTAAATATCATTTACAATATTTCAAACCTTTGTTATTACTTTTTATTACTTAAATGTTCTCTTCTCAAAAGCAAGGACCTTTACAAGTGGTCAAGAAGAGTTTATAGATAGCGTGTATCACAATATATCTTACTTCCCTCGATGTTTCCTGTTTCCATTTTCAAAAGATCTCTCTGCCTCTAGATGAATTTCGTAGAATCTAGGCTCAGTACAAACAACAGACTACATAGGACACACTGGTGTATCCTTTATGAAAGAATAGAAGAAAATGCTATATCATAATTCAACGTGGCACAATGATAGACATTAGCAAGAACAAATGGTCAGCACAACTATGTAATCATCCTAATGACTGCCGTGTTTTTCTGCCTTTTATCAAAACTTGATAAAATTCAGATATGTTTAAAACTGTTAGGAATTTGTTCAATCCAGCATAAAACCCTGAAGGTTTCACTGCTTTATTTAAACCTGCTTGTTATGAAGTTGTTGTCTTGTGTACGACGTGTTCTACATATATAAATAATTCTCTGTGCTGAAATTATTACGTTTGTAGCGTTACTCAGTGTGCAGTACTCATATCCTCATCATGGAGCATTTCCCTACTGAGTCTTTTCATTTTCATTAATTAATTTGATTTCAGAGATGCTGAGTTAAAGTGGATCATATCTTCACTGGGAAGAGAAAATTTGAGTAGTATCAGTCGTGTCAACACATGCATTGCACTTGTAAAATACCATTCAGTATTCCGGCACAGGTTTTTTCAAGGTGAGCTCTTGATTCGTCATCATTGGTGAACACAGCTGCCCCCGTTAGCTGGAGGACCATCTTAGCCACACATCCGCGGTTGAAAGTCTAAAAATTTGAATCACAGATAGCAATGTTCATCACAGGATGCAAATCATTTAGACTACGAATTTCATGTGTTGTGTGTGAGTATATTAATCTGTGTGTTACCTCCACACTGTCGTGTATCTCTGCTTTGTAGTCTCTTCGCAGAATGATGTATCGCTCTCTGCATTTCTTTAACTGCTCATCCCAGTGGGAGAACTTAATGCTCCCTTCATACAGCACCTCCTCAGGAGTGTACTGAGGCTGTACAGTGCACACACACACACACACACACACACACTGAACTTAAACATAATTAGCCATAATTAACCATTTGCCAATTTTTCAGCTGCATCAACATGCATAAATAAATATGTAGTCGAAATGAGTTTGAAAAGATTTAACTCTTACCCTGCGTGTAAGCAATAGGCCCCTCCCCTCTCTCTTAGGCTCCACCTCCTGGTGTAAGTGCCCAAGGTAGGCTACAGAGTACTGTTGACGGTAAAAGTCACTGAAGCTCTGGAACGTACCATCAACCAGTCCTGGATGCACACAGAAACACAGCTAATTTCAAAATGAGTGAACTTAGACATACTCTTCACTGAAGGAAACCATTGCAAGTGCAGAGTAACTGGGAATCTTAAATGTAGTTTTAGGGACAAAAATGTACATATTAATGCTGCACTTGTGAATATTTTAATACTGACAAATGTTTAAATTGCTAGGTCTCTGCCTTTCATAAGCCTGCTTCAGATATGGGCTACATAACATGGCCATCTTAATCAGCGTGTTAAAGTATGTCTGAAAATAATCCAGATTTTAATGAGTTGAGCATAAAATGCACAAGAGCCATAGGGAATCATAATGTTGTGCATACTACAGTCGTGGCCAAAAGTTTTGAGAATTACATAAATATTGGAAATTGGAAAAGTTGCTGCTTAAGTTTGTATAACAAAAATTTGCATATACTCCAGAATGTTATGAAGAGTGATCAGATGAATTGCATAGTCCATGAAAATGAACTTAATCCAAAAAAAATCTTTCCACTGCATTTTATTGCTGTCATTAAAGGACCTGCTGAGATCATTTCAGTGATCGTCTTGTTAACTCAGGTGAGAATGTTGATGAGCAGAAGGCTGGAGATCATTACGTCAGGCTGATTGGGTTAGAATAGCAGACCTGACATGTTAAAAGGAGGGTGATGCTTGAAATCTTTGTTCTTCCGTTGTTAACCATGGTGACCTGCAAAGAAACGCGTGCAGCCATCATTGCGTTGCATAAAAATGGCTTCACAGGCAAGATTATTGTGGCTACTAAGATTGCACCTAAATCAACAATTTATAGGCTCATCAAGAACTTCAAGGAAAGAGGTTCAGTTCTTGTTAAGAAGGCTTCAGGGCATCCAAGAAAGTCCAGCAAGCACCAGGATCGTCTCCTAAAGAGGATTCAGCTGTGGGATCGGAGTGCCACCAGTGCAGAGCTTGCTCAGGTGAGCAGCAGGCAGGTGTGAGCGCATCTGCACGCAC
>VUQR01019045.1:0-28243 GCA_015108515.1 Hemichromis elongatus | reverse complement strand
AAGATTAGGCTTAAAACTTTCCTTTTTGCCAAATCATATAGTTAGGGCTGGACCAGGTGACCCTGAATCCTCCCTTAGTTATGCTGCAATAGACGTAGGCTGCCGGGGGATTCCCATGATGCATTGAGTTTTCCTTTCCAGTCACCTTTCTCACTCACTGTGTTAATAGACCTCTCTGCATTGAATTGTACCTGCTACTAATCTCTGTCTCTCTTCCACAGCATGTCTTTATCCTGTTCTTTTCTTCTCTCACCCCAACCGGTCGCAGCAGATGGCCGCCCCTCCCTGAGCCTGGTTCTTCCTGTTAAAAGGGAGTTTTTCCTTCCCATCGTCGCCAAAGTGCTTGCTCATAGGGGGTCATATGATTGTTGGGTTTTCTCTGTATGTACTAAGCGCCTTGAGGCGACTGTTGTTGTGATCTGGTGCTATATAAATAAAATTGAATTGAACTGAATTGAATTGAATCTAATGGTAAACCATGAGCTCGATCTGAACCGCATCCCCATATTCCCACCTATACCAAAATAATTATCCTACTATCCGTCATTCTTTAATCTATAAAGTGTCATAAAATACAACCCCATTTTTTAAAAAATGGTGATGCTGTGGAAAACATTAATAAAAACAGAATGCAATCATGCAATGAATCTATAAAAAATCCATATTTTATTCACAACAGAACATAGAAAACATATCATCTGTTTAAATTAAGAAAATACGCCATTCTAAGAAAAAGTGTTAGCTCATTTTTAATTCGAAGGCAGCAGCACTTTTCAAAACAGTTGGGACAGCCTTGGGACAGCCTTCACTAAAAACAGCATCATCTGGATGGGAGTTTATGTTGCACTGAATCTTGTATATACAACTTTCATCACTGATGGTGCCTTTCCAGATGTGCAAGTTACTTATATAGCAACAAATGCAGTCCCATATAATACAGCATTTAGGTTTTTCTAACTGAGTACTAATAACAAGCTGGACGGCCCCTCTCCCCTTTAGTCTAGAACCACTTACTTTTCTATAATTTCGTTGCCACGTCCTAACCTTTTTTTAAAAACTTGTTGCTGCCATCAAAATTAAGATAATCTAATATTTTTCACTTATCAGTAAAATGTCTGAGTTTAAACATTTGATACCTTTTCTATGCTGTAACATGGATTTTTTAAAAATGCCTTCTTTTATTGACATTTTACATTCTGACCTCACTTTTTAAAAATTGGGATTGTATATTCGTAGTTTGACATTTTGTAAAAATTCTTGTTTGTTTTTCTTGTTGAGAGTTAGTGAAGAAGATTAATGCAACTCTCAGATTCCATTAAGCTATAGCCAGGAGACAGTTGGATTGAGCAACAAGGGAAATGGCTAGCCTGACTTTGCCCAAGAGTAAAAAAATGCCCGCTAGCAGCTTCAAAGCTGACTGCACATTTGGTCTCAGTTGTTTGATGGCTGGGCATTGCAACTTATAGGATGTTGGCTCTGCTTACAGCCTTGATGCTAAGCTAAAATAGCCATCTTCTTTGCCTTTGCATTTAATATACAGACATGTGTGTGGTCTGCCGGTCGATGCTCTGATCTTTCTAATCTTTCTCTGCACCATTGTGAATTAATTTTAGAAGTATTATGCAGGAAAGATGCTAAAACACCTTGATGCCGCACTTAAGATGAGTAACTATGAGTCACGCTGTGTTACTTTGTCTCTATCCTCTTGTCTTAAAATGCATGAATGGCACGCCTTGGGTTGAGAATAGTAACTTAGCTAACAGCTCGAGCCTTTAATGACAGAACTGAGTTAGCCCCACAAGCACATTCAGTGAGGTCTTATTAACCTTGGAGCAACTGCAAAATAGCCTCATTCATCTGGCAGCAACCTCCAGCTAATCCAGAATGGCTTTGAACCATTAAACATATCTTATATGACTTCTTTATCTAAACCCATTTTTTTAAGATGCTGTCAAGTTCATGTCTAGAGCATCAAGTCTGCTGCTGTATCAGCCCTTCACCTCAGTCTTTTTCCAGGAAAATCATTGTTGTTCTTTTTACTTTGTCTTTCTTATTTAGCCATATAGTCATATTTTTGTACTAGCTATAGGCAAATAAGATGGTTAAGCTTATGCGGCTCAAATCCAGTAAAATAGATATTTTGATCTTTTTTAACCACGTTAGTACAAATAGCGAAAAAACAAACAAATCCCGGTCCAAATAGGTTAATGTGTTTACCTGTAATGTAGATGGAGACATGAAAGCAGTGTAGAAGCGAGGTCAAGAGGAAAAAGTGATGCGGATGGATGGCTTTCGAATCTTGCTTCCAATTCTCTTCTCAGTGGAAAACAGTGAGGAGGTGTCCAAGCCTGCTTGATCTTAGATTAGATGACTGCGCTCTCACAGTGGGCTCCTTGGCATAACACAGCACTCCACATATGCTTGCAAATCTATGCAACACACAGACATGAACACCCACACAATCCAAGCACAATATGCCTAAAATACAGATGAACTTAGCTGCGGATTGGCACCTTTATTTCATTTTTTTTAACAGTTATAGTGCCGTGGTGTTTAACAGTTTAATCATTTAACAAGACTGTATTTACCAGTTATTAGTTTGGGTTCAGCTGCACATTTGTTTGAACTGGAATCACTAATCATGAATTGTTTATGGTTTTTAAGGGAGCATCTAATTAAACATACAGAGACACGTTTCAACAATAGTCCCTGGTGTACTCCAGTGTCACATTCTGTTACCAGCTGTCATCCATCTACACATTACACTTACAGGAGATGCTTGGCCACTGAAATCCATGCTATGAAGCTTACGATGCCCAATTTCTGTGCTGAAGTTAATGTGGAGAGCAGGTTTGGAGATCTGCAACTTTTATGCACTATGCACTCAAGTAGTAAACCTTGCTTTGCAGCTTTACATGGTGTGGCACTTTGTGGCTGAGTTGCTATGTTTCCTTAATGCTTCCTCTTTGTAGTAATTACACTTACACTTACTTCTACAATAGAAGAAAGTTAATACATTCAATTGATGCATCTTTGGCATCCTGTTAGAGGTGTTACCATAATTTAAGTATTATACTGACTTTTTATTGTGTTAACAGAAGTGAAAACTATTTTGAATAAAGAACAAATCAATTTGATGAAGTGAGTGTCTGTTGTATCAGCCTCTGTGAGCTTGATTATAGTCTCAAAATATACATAAAAAAGAACCTTTTGACTCATCCAAAAACACCTGTTCAAAAAAGTGAAGACTGTTTTATACAGGAAGTGCTGAAAAATGTTTTATACAAAATGTGTACCACTCCCTTTACAGCAGAGTACAAATTGGCTATAACACATATAAAAAGAGAAATAGGGGTGTAGGAGTGGGACTCCAGTACAGAACTGAGCAAGAAGATATATCACAGTCCATACTTTAAAAAAAAGATAGCTCACAGGCCCTCAGCTGGCAAATTCAATGGTACCTACAAAACACCAGCCTTAATGTCAGCAAGGATGTTGACCTTCTAGGCAGAGTTGTAAAGAAAAAAGCCTGCAAATCTAAAACTGGCCAATAAAAGGAAATAATCAGGCACAGACATCAAATAGAGAAAGCTTTGCCGCAAATTCACACAATCTTTGACAGAAGCAACATTTAAAGGACAAAATTATTTTTTTAAGCTAAATATGTATTTTTTTTCTAGCCCCATTAATGTCTTGACTATATTTATGTTCACTCTGGAACTCATTTGATAAATAAAATGTAATTTTTTTAGGGGAAAAATGATTTTTTGGGTGCGATCTGAACTTTTTAGCAGGATTCAATTCAATTTATTTTGGTTTATATAGAGACGGACCAGAGTAACAGAAACCTCAAAGCAATTTATATTGCAAAGTAAAGACCTTGCAATATTAGGGAGAACACTCCAACAGATGGATGATCTCCTATGAACAAGCATTTGTCAAAAGTGTAAAGGAAGAGCTCCCCTTTAAGTTTAATAGGCTGAAATCCTAGTAAACCATGTGTGCTGTGTTTCATTTGTGGTTAGGTGTATTGATTTCGTGTTTAATCATCAAGATCACTGATAATTTGAGTCTTTGTTGTTCTGTACTCAGTGATTGGTATGTGTGGTCCTGGCGAGCTCTGCTATGACAGATGGACAGCAGACTTTGACACTGTCCTGGGAGGTGTGAACCACTGACTTTTAGCAGTGGGGTTCATGAAAGGGGAGGATTGGATCACCCCAGGAGGAACTTGGAGCAAAACAGGAGAGGATAGACTCACGCTAAGACACATAATGAACACGGCTGAGGTGCCTGTCTGTAAGGATCAAGGGTGTAGGACGGGTAAGGAGAGGAGAGGAGAAGGAGGGAAATGGAAAGGGAAAGACGCAGGGAGGAGGTCGGGCAGGAGCAATAGAAAGTAAAAGTGGAAGTCAATATGCTTGCATGATGACATCAACATAGATGCTGGGATGTAGGTGGGTGGTACGATCAGGTCACGGCTCGTCTTTAATCTCTTTAGCTGGGCAATGTATGTCTTTTTGTCTTTTTGTGGCTCTCTCCTGTTAAATGTGGGCACGGATGTGAACAAAAGAACACGTACAATGTAAAAACAAAAAGCACTGACTCAGTGGTGTTCATAACTCTTACCTTAGGTGACGCTTCATCACCATATTTTCTTTTGTAGAAAAAAGCTGAGTACATAAGTTAGCCTGACACCACTCCAGATCCCTGTTGTTTACTGTTTACTTATTTATAGCCTAAAGCAGAGAAAGGAAAGGTTGTGTAAGCCAGGACCTTTCCCTTCATCTCACAGTGCTTGTTTTCATTTTAATAACTGTTTACTTATGTCCCCTGTCAAACCTGATGTTAAATCGCCAGATCTTTGTCTGATGGAAATATGAAACTGTTTGGATTGCGAGGGAGAAAGAGAGAGAGAGAGGATGAGGGATGGAGTGAGAAAGAAGCCTTGCAAAGCGTTCACTGTCAAAGACTAATGTTGGGCCCAGTGATGTGGGGTAATATGTCAGTGCTAACAGATTGTGTGATAGGGTAAATAGGGCTTGTTGTGGTGGCTGGCTGGTCGTCTGCATCTTTCTTTCTCTCCTCACTCTCTTTGGTATTCATGGCCTGTGGAATAATGAATATGATGAATTATCCAGAATCTGTCGCCTGTGGTTTTGGGTCGCAGCGTAGCAGCTGGACGGGGCCATCGCTCTCACTTGCTTTCTCTTGCACACACTGAAATGTTCTCATGCGAGCACGCGCATTAAACCCGACAGATTAACCCTCTATCCAGAGGCCTTTCAGAGAATGCTTTTGACACATTGGGGATTTTTATCTCATCCTATTGGTATTCAGTACTTTTGTTTATGCACATTTGTGTGTCTCTGCCTGATTGGGTCTGTGCACACTTTCATACACTTAATGGCCTCTACTTTTGAGATTCGCAGCATAAAACCTTCTGTTTCCCCTTTTTGTTTTTCATCAGTTGAAGATCTTTCGTTAAAGCGAGGAATATGAATGAACATTAGGCTTATTTATGAGGCTCTGCATGTCCCTGCCCTCCGCTGACAAAAGTGGCAGGGAGGAACAAGATCTGTGATGAACAACTGTCATTTTAAACAGAATACTTTCTGTTTGAAATGGGATGTCACATTTTGGCTTCCAGGCTCTTTTGTACTATGCTGCTATTTGTATCGGGTCATTTTGTGACAAAGAATGTCTCATTCCTTCTTTCATTATGTTGTTCACAAAGTGTTTCAGCCCTGCAGAGAGAAGTCATTACTGTTCTTCAAAGAGAGAAAGGAAATAGTAGTATGTGAAGGAAAATACTTTGCTTGCAGATAAGCTGATGTTTCGTGAATTACAATGCATGTAACACAGTGTTTTGTTGAATGAGAGGTACATTATACATCCTGAAAATGTATGTTTTCATCCACTGAAAATACAAATTTTCATATCTTAAAAACTGTTTCTGTATTATTAGGATACAACTTTTAGTTTTTCCGTTTATCACCATGAACTTGCCTTCTTTTTCCTAATTTAACATTAATTAGGCATAGTAAATTTCTTGGTCTTCAGAATATACTGAAGAGTAATCTGGCTTTTTCTTTTTGCAGCGTTCACAATCTCATGCTTTGTAATGTTTAATGATCTTGAGATAACACTGCATAGATTAAAAATAGCAGAAGCCATCAGTGGAAACATCCAGTTAAGCAGATTCTAGGATCTCTTCTATGGAAATACTTCTTGGCCTCGGGCTTTAGATGGAGAAAGCTTCAAATAAGTAGTTCTCTGGTATGACACACAACAAGGGATTTTTAGTTAAGAGTAGTTAAGAGATTTGTAGTTTTTTGCTTGTGGAAAAATGTAGCACACTTCAGCAACCAGGTTCCTCTCTAGCAGTGTATAACATTGCCTGGCAGGTTGGTTATTTGTTACGTGAAAGTGGGTATATGGCTTCCATGACTGTTATCCAATGTCTTGTGCCCCCCCACCCCAACCCATCTTCACATTGCATGAAGATGCACCACTTTGCAGCATGAGGTAGAATAAAACTTGTAGCTATCTTTTTTTTTCTGGAAGCACACTGCAAATAGGGCAAGAATGAAATGCTGCATTATGTGTGTGTGTGGGGGGGGGGGGGCACACCCTTCAACCATACCAGTAGGTGTTGATGTTGCATAGTATGTCCACAAGAGGGCACTCTGCAAATTTTCATGTTGGTAAATCGTGTTTGGAGCCTCACAGAGCATAAAGTAATCGCATAATCTACTTGTTGTGAAAGTAAAACAAGACTTTTAAACTGCATTGGCATATTATCTCAACAAAGACTCGTAAGTAACTTCATATAGTGAATATCAGGGAATTCTCATTATGGTCATGTGTCTGAAAGAAAAAAAACCTCAGCAAAGCATCACCAAATATCGGTATCAGTCTTAAAAATCCTGTGTTGGTTGTGCTAATTATTCCATTTATGCCACTGTGCAAAATATTATTATTCATTGATTACGTAATTATTATAGTTATTAATTTATACAGTTATATGTAAAATATAATTTGAATTAACCTCTATTAAAACAGTCCTCTTAAGTTTATCTCTTACACTGCTTTATCATAAACTGAATCAGGGAAAACTGACAAGTAGAAATCCACACCAGAGTTTTACTTTGTTAAAATTAATATATTGAAGCTAAAACAAAACATCACATGTGAACGTCATGTGTGAAAAAGCTGCAACATCAGCAACTCAAACAGTGAGTGGATGATGCGTGTCCTATGTGACGTTTGTTGAGCAAATAGGCAGCAGTCCCAAGTGAGTCCATTTAACAAACCTTTCCATCTTCAGCTATTGCTCTCCAAGGTAGGAGATGCTGGGAGGGGACACATAACAGCTGCTGATTGTGGTCCCACAAGAGCATTTGAACTGCAGGCAGAGGATGTTGGTCAGTATTTCCTTCATGTTGGTCACAAGCCTGACCAAATATTAAAGGTTACAAAGCTAAAGTAGACTCCTTTTTAGCTTGCTGAACGTACTGAAACATATAGTTGACTGTTGAGTCACCCCCGCTCTTGCACAAAGTTGCCTTGCTCTTCACAGACTTGACCTGCTGTTTTCTGCCGTGTCTCTTTATCTTGCACACGCTGACCTCTCTCTGTTTGCGCATGCACTCTATACTTGCTAATATACTATAAACAGATACACTCTCATACGAAAACACCATCCTACACTACCACTTCCCCCATGACAGCTTTTTTTATATTACTGTGCAGGGACTCTATTTCACTTGTGTGTTATCAAACCTTTTGCGTCTTGTACAAACACAAGCATGTTTGTCATATCATATTAAAGAAATCTAAACACTTGGGTTCAGGACCTCTATTATAATTCTGCTTCAACTGAGATTCTAAATTGAATATTTGCTCGTTAAAGTACCCCATGGGTCAAGCAACAAAAACATTTAATTCACATACATACAAAAACGCGGCATTGCTTATTGCTCAGGCACAGACATTGATAAATTACTCTTGAGAAATATGAGTTGGCTGAAGTTTTTCTTTTTTTGTTCAGCTGATTTATTTTGCGGCTCTGAACAGATTGCCTGTTTAATTGTGATTCCAAAGAAGTCACAACTCAGCACTTTTGATCCAGGGAACAGTCCTGTTTGGGTGGAAGTGTGTCGTGTTGGACAGAGCGTTCGTGGAATCTGGATTTGCGATCCCCCATCAACCCTGGGCAATTTATCATTCTGCGTCTGCCTCTAATGTGAGCATAGTTAAACAGGAGGTCTGATGCCGGCTGCATTTTTAATATTTGAGCCAATCAATAAAAAAGGCTGCCTTACTTAATAGCTTTGGCCCTCGGGGCTGTTTGGCCCTGTTTAGGTTACTTTCCGCTTTCCTGTGTAAACATAAATTAGCTGTAATTGAACAAACAGTCGCATTTGCACGGCTGAATGCGTGCTACAGCGTGCTGTATGCCAGCCAGGCCTGACTCAGTGATCAACACTTTTCTCTCTCACGCCCAAGCTCACTGTCACATTCTCCCTGTCATCATCTCATACCTCTACCTCACCGATCTGCATCATTCTTTCATTAAAATTAATTACTCATTTTAATTAATTACCTGCCTGCATTAACATAATGGAAGCACCCCCGTAAAGTTGGTTTATGGAAGTGAAGGCAGTCATTATTAACCTCTAGTCTCTTTATAGCATTTACCCAGTCGTTCTTTAGAACTCATCTAAAGCATGATGTTTCCATACACAATATTAAAATTGTGTAAACCCTACTTCTTTTAAATAGTGTTTATCCACGCATTCTATTAACCATTTATTTCATTTCAGGTTCATGGACCAGCATTCACAGGCACTCATTCACACCTACAGCTAATTTAGAAACACCAACATGTTTGTTTTTGGAGTGTTGGGGGAAGCAAGAGTATCTAGAGAACTCATTTTACATGGAGGGCCACATACTGCACACTTTGCTCTTAAGTGGGATAGACGAGTATAGAGACATTATTAAATTCCGGTTTGATCATTTTAATGGAGAGTTCTCTTCACACACCAAGGTTTATCCACGGGGTTCTGTGCTTGGCCCAGTTCAGTTTACATTGAACATGCTTCCCCTTAGACAGTATCATTAGAAGCCATAGCATATTTATTTTAACTGTTATGCAGATGACACACAACTTTATCTATTTATGAAGTTAGATAACCCTGCTGTTTAACTAATTAGAGCTTATTGTTGCCAAAAAGTGATTGCCCATATTTACACTTTAAGAGAGACACTTTAAGAGGGCGGCAGAAATTGCAAGTATAAAAATAGTTATACAAAGTTATACAAAGATATTTTAATTGGCCAAAAAGGACTGGATTGGTTATAATGTAGGTACCATTACACAGTCATTACGATACTTACAAAACAGGTAGTTTTTAAATTTTATACATAGCCCCTTTGTAAATCCTGTTCACTAAAGCCTTTTCACATAGATAAGAAAAGACATTACACGTAATAAACACACAGAAATAATTGAAATCACCTTTTGGAAGACGATCACTTTTTGATATTACACCAGTGCGCAGCACACCTTCATGTCAATCCATCATCCCAAAAGTGCATCGGCCAACCAGTAAAATGCCCAGTATGCCAGAGTACCGTGGATCTTGGAGAGGTTTTTGACCAGGATATGTAGTTCAATGTGCATATCAAACATATATGTTGTACTGCTTTCTTCCATTTGTTCAATATCTCTAAAATTAGAAACATCCTGTCTTAGAGTGATGCTGAAAAACTAGTTCATGCATTCATTACTTCTAGACAGGACTACTCTAATTCATTAATATCAAGACGTCCTAAAAACTCCCTGAAAAGCTTTCAGTTGATCTAAAATGCTGCAGCAAGAGTATTGGCAGGGACTAGAAAGCAAGAGCATATTTTGCCCATATTGGGTTCTCTTTGCTGGCTTTCTGTTAAATCCAGAATCAAATTTGAAATACTTCTCACCATCATCATATAGTACCATATCACCCCAATCAAAAACTTTCAGACTGCTGGTTTATTCATGGTTCACTTTTAAAAATAGAATGGGAGGCAGGCAAATTGGAGTCTGCCGGGTCAATTCTGGTCCCCAGGCCTTATGTTTGACACCTCCTACCTGGAGAATACCTATACAGACCCGAGGAGAACATGCAAACTCAACATGGAAAGGACCCAGTCACCTGTCGGATTCAAACCTAGGACCTTTCTGCTGTGAGGTGACAGTGCTGACCTCAGAATATCTTTGCTTCCTCTGATTGTTTTTATTTCATTTTCCTCGTGAGGCTTTTTGTTTACTTAACAAGGTTATATTTACTTCTTCATTTTTAGAAAGATAATTGTGCTACTCCGATTGCTTAAAAGCACAGAAACTTAATAGCACCTTATTAAAATTGCCTGAGAGGAATCCTGCTCAATTGAAACGCTCACTCCAGGAGGCCAAATCCTATTTTTATTCTTCCAAACTAATTCTTGTACTCCTGCTGTGTGTTGGTGACTCCTTATTATGTGTGTCTTTCACTGTATGTGTCCTTCTAAGTGCCCACTGTTGTCGGTACTACGCAGGGTCGGCCCTGCCCAGGTGTGTGTATGGTGTAATTATCAGAGAGCAGGGAGCTTGTATCCATTCATTTTTAATGAGCAATGAGGCTGAGTTGCCTCCATTAATAGAGAATTAGACCGTCCATCAGCCACCGTTGCACATAAAAGCCTTGTTCTCTGCATTTGGGGTGCAGACTGTACTGTGCAAGTCAGTTAATGATGCGACATGGCCCCCTGTCTGTGCTGACAATAACTCAAAGAGCTGGAGATGGACAGAATGAAGTAAGGAGGGAGGGAGAGAAGGGAAGCACAAGGGTAGGAGGGACAACACTAGGGAGCCCTTCAGCACTCACAACAGTGTCAGTTTGAGGCAATGAGGCTTAACTGCAAGTGCTGGGGTTTCAGTGGGATTCATTAGCATGAGACTGCAAAGTAAAACTTTTAAGTGTTATGGTAAAACATCTTTGTATTCATCTCTGTGTGTTTGACCATGTGTTTAAGGGAAATATAGTGGGTTTTTTAAAATTAATTTGTACTACTTTGGCCTTTGTTTCAACTGGGTGTGACAACAGCTTTTTACCAAGGGAATTGATGCAACCTTCAGTTAAAAAATTAAATGGGCATAAGCAGTCACACGGGTTGGAAGTGAACCCCACTGTGGCTACTTTGCAAGTCGCAGTTGAAATGAATAATAACTTTAAATTTGCTTTTGTGTTACAAAAAGTAAAAAAGCAGAAACTTCTCGGTTGATGTTGCTCACCCACTTGAGCTCCTGTGTGTAATTTCTGTTTTAGCAATTCCATTTCAAATAAGCTGGTTTTGAGAACTTTTCCCACTTAATCATCTTCAATTTAGGTAAAAACCTTGTGATCTAAAGTTTGTATATATATATATATAAAATATATAATGAACATATTTAAGTTCATATTTTAACTAGACAGTGCAGTTTTGGTGTATCTGTTCCAAATTACAGATTCTGATTCATTTAGATGAAGAAAAGCTAGTGAAAAATTCAGGCTTTTATCTTTAATATTTTTTGAGATATTCATGTTTAAACATTGCTTCAGATTTCAATGTGCGAAAAAAAATGGTCTGAAAAGGAGCCAATGGACCATTTTTTAAAAAAATATATATTTTAAAAGTATTTGATATATGAAGACAAAATTTCACAGCAATTATTGTAAATGTTAAAATTTTCTGCCGTAAAAGTTTTATGCAAATCAAGGCTTGGTTGATTTGACGCAAAATGACCCAATAGAGAGCTGCTTAAGTGTTAAACTTCTCCACTCTGTGAACTGCTCCTGCTCCATAACTAACATTTTAGAGAAATTTATGTTTTAAGCTTTTAGTTTAAGTGCAAAAACCTTGGGATCTGAGATGGCCACTTTATTCTCTCTTGTTTTACAGACTGAATAATTAATCAGTTCAAAGAGAAAATAGTTTATAGATTCATTAGTTATAAATAAAAATAGTTGCAGCACTAAATAGCACCATGTTCTTGTTTGTCACCGCTGATGTTGACAAGAGAAATGCTCACAGCTGTTATTACATATTAAGGTGGTTTGTCTGTGTTCGTGTCAGCCAATCGACTACCTGGACTATCTGGCGAAATGCCCTGTTTAAGCTCTGCCGCTCCTCTCTTGAGTGAGATATTAAAGAGGAGAGGCAATTTATTACCACAATATTAAATCATGTCCCTTTGTATAGTAATGAAAAATGAATAGTTTTTTTCTCCGAAGCTCAGGAGATGGTGCCCCAGTAGCCTAACAGCCATAATACACATGCACTCACACATAAGTACACACATACACAGTCCATTTCCTGGGAGATTGGACCGAGTGCTGCAGCTTGACCATCATTCATTTGGGAAATAGCATCAGCCGAGTGATTCGTCAGGCTTCCTTTTTTGTAATCACGATAACTTAACCTGCATTAAGCCAACCACTGGGCGTTCTCGGTGATCGGCATCGTGAGCATGATGAGGCTGACACCAAATCTTCAGCCGAGCTCTGTCTCTGTGTTGCTGCTGTCTGTGATGGGTAATGAGGAACCATTGAACCCTCAACTCAATTTCGAGGACATGACAATGACAAAGATGGTATGTTGCATTGGCGGGAGGGCCAAAAGCTGCGTAACACCTTGGCAATCTCTGATACTCACTACAATGGAACAGCAGACGGTGTGCTTGCTGGCCTGCTGCTGCCTGATGTAATGTATGCCACATCGCTCTTCCTGCCACAGAATAAAACAGGATTTATCATGAGCCTTGCAAGGCAGAAGCACGTGACTATTTGTCTGACATTAGGGTCTTGGTAGTGCCCTCATCTGTGTGTTTAATTTGATCCACATTTCTACCTGAGACCCTCTGTGTTGGATAAACACCCCCCTGTATGTGTGCTTGTTGACATGGGGAAGTAGGGATGTAACAGCAGCTGTGTTCTTCCTGAACTGTTTGGTATATAACATTTGGATTAATACGAGACAGCCAAACACGTTCTCTCAGAGGACTATTTATATCTAGGTACTTCTGTTCCCGAAATGAAAATTCTCAAGTGTGAGTTCCACCCAGACTGGTTTGGCAGTGCACCAGTGGCTGCCGGTCAGCATAGTTAATAGGGATGGGGATTTCAAGCTAAAATACCTTTCTATATTCACCAGAACTAGCCAATGCCTGCACCCTGCCTTTGTAGCTTTACTGACTTCACTCCTCATTGTCATTTCTTATTTTGAAAGCATAATTGTTTTCCCCTAAAGCCAGCATTTATCCTAGTCTTAATGTGGACTTAGATGTAGTCAGTAACCCTGTCCTCTATTAGAGTCTCTCTCTTTTTTTGGTAACTGACTAGAGTTGACCTACAATACTTTCATCCCTGTAGATATGTTAATAATAATTGTGGCTTCTGTGTATTTTTTCTTTTATTGTTTATAGACTTCTTGTGTTTATAGTATCTGCGGTAGCTGCCTATCAGAGGCCTCTTTATTTCCTGGGTCTTGCCCTGTTATACATACATGTTATATGACTGTGTCCTGTGTTTTGACAAAAGAGATAAAGCAGCCAGGGCTGAAATTGCATCACACAAGTGCTGTAAATTTACACATTAACTGTACAAGTTAACTGTACACTAACTCTGTGTACTCTTGTATCGTAAGTGCAATGGTAAACAGAATATTGGAATGAAAGCATCCTCTGTGCCTGTGCATCATTGTCACAGAAGTCTCTGTGGGATCTTCATTTCTGCACTCTTAGCATACACCCTAATTACAGGCAGCTGAGACCAATGAGGACATCCATAACATGCTGACGCACTTAGACCCGATACACACAAACATACTCCCGGGCCACACTTGTGCACACTTTATGTAATCCGTTTTTTGTTTTTTGGTGTTGTTTTTTTACAGGACATTGCAGTTTATCCACAATTTATTCAAGTAGTTGTCACTGTGACCCTCTTTGTCCAAAAAACGTGTTTAAAAAAATGAATAAATCCAACTTTGATTGTTGTTTACCTTTTGCCCTTGAGCCTTTTCCTCTTGAGTATTTCTTTTCAAAGAGGATTTGGGGCTTAAATATGCACGAGTGTTTTCAAAATTTATTTTTAGGTATGCTGCTGTCACTGGGTTGCTTTTTACCATGTTTGTCGCGCATGTGGGCACAATGACAGATGTGTCATGCTCGATGTTGTGTCTTTAGGCAGTCGTACAGACATAGCACACTTGACGGGCAGATCAATAACAGCTCTTAAAAGACTTCTAAAAAGAAACAAATCATTAGCTAAAACCATTCACAGCAAAATCAGCACTAAGTGAGTCAACACCATTGAACCTGAGTGCTAATGTGCAATATGCTACAGGATGCAAGTGCATTAATGTTTGGTGGAGCTGATGTTTAAGCTCTGTAGGGCATGAGGGAGCAAATCTGCATATCTGCCCTGACATCATTTCATCATTGTCTTAGGTTACATTCTGGTTGCATCTGTTTTTTGGGGGGTTTTTTGTTTTGTTTGTTTGTTTGTTTTTTCTATAGGTGACATGTATGAGAATGGTGACTTGTAAGGATGATCTTGTTTGCAGACTTCTCCCTGCAAATTAGCTACATTACTCTTACCCAGAAATTCTCTCAGCCCAAAGTTGCTACAAATGCCAAGAAACATGCGTGTATGTAGGTGACTCTGTGTGAGTTTTTGTGCAAGTCTGTGTGTGTATCCCTGCATGTCCGCTCCACTGACTTACATTAGAGCCCAGCCTTTCTGAGTGCCTACTTTTGCAGGCACTGAGAGTGATCTGGCCTGGCTAATACAGTAGCACAGTGGCTACCTGGAGGCCACAAATGATGACAACAGCACTGCCTCCTGTGGCCTGGCATAGCTTTTTTTTTAAAGGACTTGCTTTATTATTCTCTGCCTGGAATGTGTTTATTTGCAGAGTTGCACAGAGAGATCAAGAAAAGGAGAAATGTGGTGATATATAAATATATAAAGCTGTTCCAGGACATATATGGTATCAACTTAAATAGCACAGCATGGTTTGGGTTTTTTTTAACACTGTGACAGAATGATAATTTTCTCTTTTGTACAGTCAGGCAGAAAAAGATATATGTTGTCACCCACCATTTAGTCAAGAGTCCTGCTGTGTTCTGCTTCTGCCTCTCAAGCAAAATGGATTTTTTTTAAGTAATGTTTTGAAGGTTTTAAGGTTTCAAATCTTTACCCATTGCTTTGTGTGAAATACAGATGGGTAACGCTGGAGATGTTGGGCTTGTGGACATATATTACAGAAAAAAAGATAGGAATGACTGTGCAGTATTGTGCAAAGAGCTAAAAGTATAGTGTGGTGAGTTTCAAAGAACTGCCATGAATGTTTTTACTCAACATAAAGTCCAACAAGCACAGAAATGTTACAGCAAATTACAGCATCAGTCCTCCTCTAGTAATAGTATACCTGTACTCTGATACACAGACATGTGTCATGTATACTGGAGAACCTGCACCAGGTCTTTTGTAGATTTAAATGGTTTTAGCTGCTTTTGTGCCTTCATGAAATCTGAGACGGACTTGATGATGAGAATCGGGGCTGTGTGTGTGAAAGACTCCTGGCTTCTGTTGTTTATGAAGGTAGCTCAGCTCTCTAGCTGCATGTTTTGTAGTCTCATGCAGAGTGCATTGTGACTTTGAAACAGATCCTCCCTCAAAATACTTCATGGCAGAAAAAGATATAAACATCTTGCCTGCCTGCCTGCTTGTCTTGCATAGTATTGTTGTATATAGGTGTGTTTCCTTGCAGACTTCTGTGCTTTCTGGGTTAATGACTTATTGATCCTTAAGGTGCAAATGCATTGACCCTAACTGAGTTAAGTATTGATTTCCTTCGGGGGATCTGCAATGAAATTAGTGGGTTTGAACTGTCCATACCACAAGGTATAAAACAATCTGCTATTAACATGTTGTTCCAGAGGCTGTTGACCACAGAGACCCCACCTTCCCTACGACTGGCTCTAGAAGAATAATGAGGTCAAATATCTATCAAGGGTTATTTTGCTTGTCGTAATGGTGAGACTTCTTTCATTTGGCCCCCAGCTCAGAGGTTAATGAAATATAGTAAACCACATTTGTCTTTTTTTATATGTAAACCTGAATGTTTATCTCATTACATTAACACAGAGTATTGAAGAAACTGTAAGGTCAAATGACTGAAAGTTAGGACGAGTGGTAAATAAATTCAGATGGCTTCCGAATTTGACATTCTGGGACCAAATTAAGAAAGAAAAAAAAAACACACACACTTCAGACCTCAAAAGGTGATTGCTTGCACACAAATGCACAATGATATAAATTTATGCACAGATACAGTTCATGCTTTAGGGTAACCGTGGGAGAAGTTTTTCTCATTCACCAGCTGTAGTCCATTTCATCTATCATAGGTCTCACGCTGACACACACCAATACATGTGAGTCACACGAGGGCATACCGAGTCTCTCTCAGCTCTCATATGCATGTACGCAGAACACAGAAAATCCCTGCTACTCAATAAAGCTATTTTTGTTTGTCCATTTTGATTACAAATCTTGTTTTCCAAATGGTCCAATAAGCATGTACGTAAACATGCCCAGTCCAAACACACGACGGGCAACAAACACACAAGCACGGAGACATACATAAATTCTCTCATTCAGCAGAGCCATTTCTGAAACCTGGGCTAATATTTGTATGGATTATTGGCCTTTGTGCTTATCGGCTGCACCATATTGCTGGACTAAAACCTTATTACCAGCCTATTGAAAGAGAAAAAAGGTTTTTGACAAGCACACATTGTTGCACAGTCACAATCCAGATTCAGAAAGACACGCAAACATTTGTCCGACATACAACAAAAGCACACATTTTAAAGCTGAAATATGCTGTTACGTGGTAGAAAGAAGAAAGCTCTTGGCCAAGCTAGACAAAAGTTTGAGGCAGGTTCTGCCTCATTCACTCTCAGAGCTGCTGTAATAATTGCTTCTTTTTTCCCCCCTTCAGAGAAAATAAACAAATTCTGCTAAAATTGATTCTGATTGTAGATGGAGTCAAACATACTTTATCTTTTCACCAATTTGGATGTGTAATGTAATTATATGAAATGTATTTAAAACTAATGACAATCTCAGTTTCACAGATGCTTATTTGGCATCAGAGAGCCGTTGCTTTCTGTCCTCTTTTTGCCTTCTTGCTTTCCTTTTCGCTGTGATCTCATCTGGTCGCTGCTGCTCCTCCTTCTCTATTGATCAGATGTCCTCTGCCCAGTTGCGTGCCTGCCCATGTGCTCAGGTTTGACTTCACTCCCTTACCTCTTCGTGTTTTATCTTTTGCATGCATGCAAAGGTGGGGGCGATGGTTGAGCGCAAGTATTAAAGGAAGGAGGAGAGAGATGTAGAAGTCTTACCGCTGGGCTTCAGTGAGTAATGACTGGTCTTATTGCTGGCAAATCAGGTAGGCTTTCCTCAGACAGAGATGAACAACCTCTGCGCCCCCTCCTTAACTTCAGCAGCGTTCTCCTGTCTGCTCAGCCCTCTTTGTGTTTTCTCCTCTTTGTTTTTGACAGTGGAATACAGATGACATATCCCACTCTTGCTCCCCCCTTTCTTCAGAGCTACCTCCTCATCATTCATATATTGCTGTTTCCTTGCCAATCCCTCATGGCTCTGCAAATAGAGTTCCCATAGCAACTTTTCAGGGACTGAAGACGGGCTTTAAAGATAACACAAGAGCAGGCGAAGTTACAATTTCAGTTAAATAACAATAAAGCTGGTTTAAATCCTAAATTAAGTGTTTCGCTTTTACTCTTATGGAGCCCCCCAAAAAATCTACCTGTAAACTATATAATAGACCTGTCACCACATCTCTAGCAGAGTTTGTGTTCCAGTGTCAACAAAGTGACAGATATGTTTCTCAGTGGAGGAGATTGGTGCTCGGTGTCAGAGTGAGCTATTAGTAGCTGGGTATTGACATCATACTGGGTGCCAAGTCTGTCTGTGTGTTCATTCCTCTTCCTGGCAGCTAATGAAAAACCTGTTTTTGATATGTCACTTTCACTCCCTGCTGGTACATATATAGCAGGGATTATACAGAGAAATGACTGAGGAGTGTGTGTGTGTTTGTGTGTGGGTCTATGTGATTGTGTAAGAGAGACACAAGAGAATTGACAAGTGGAAGAGGAAAGAGGAATGACTCAAAAAGAAGGAAAGAAAGAACAGGAGGAGGAGAAGGAGGAAAGCGCATAAATCGGTGGCATGTGTTCAAACATCAGGCACATCTAGCAGAAAACACAGAAAGACATTGGGTAGGTCTCCATGTTCAAATGTCAGGCCCCAGGTTATTTATAGCCACTCTAATTAAACCATGCACAGTGCCTCTCCTGCTGTCTCTCTTTCTGTTTCTCCCTCTAATTCTCCGGTGACCCTCTTTTGCACCCTTTGTTCCCGCCATATTTTCAACTCATTTTCCTGATCTTGAGTTTCTACAACACTATCACATATAGACCAGTTACTAGCATGGAAATCTTTTAAATCCCATTTGATTGTGATCCTGCTCTTTTATGGGAGTCTGATGATAAACATAGACACACTCAATCTGCTGAGATTAAACTCTGTCTCGCCCTGTCAGCCTGTTGACAGCAACACGCGCAAAACACACACTCGCGCACGTATCATTTCAGAACTTGATTGTCAGCTGGCCTACTCCTAGGAAATGGTTACCATGACAACTCCAGATGTAGCATCTTAGGGTCTCGTTGTTGTTGTATTTTGAGTTCCATGCGTCATTCCCTTGTGATACTCTACCCCTCTATCCAACAAAGCACAGCCACACAGAGGGGCCTTAACCCAGATTATCCATTAATGCCTAATTATGCATCCATTACTTCTTCCATTGAAGACATCACTTTTCATAGGATGTTATCCCTCCCTCTTTTCGTGTCTCTCAATGCTTTTATGAAAGGAACATAAATGGAGGCATATGGATTATTTACAAAACTTTTTTTTAATGTCTTTATTTGTTTTCATATGTGACATTATATTGTGGATATAAGTGAATGCATCTTCCATAAAAAAAATGTGCATGTGTACATCACAAGAGTCTGATAAAAATTTAGTTGCTACTGTATTAATCTGCAGACAGCACGTGAAAGATCAGCGTAGCCACTGTGCATGTGTACATCACAAGAGTCTGATAAAAATTTAGTTGCTACTGTATTAATCTGCAGACAGCACGTGAAAGATCAGCGTAGCCACTGTGTCTTTTGAAGCCTCGACTTTATTTTTAGCGCCAGCTATGTTGGCTTTTAGGTGCCAGGAGAGAATGCACGAAACGATGGAATCAGCTACTACCAGCAAGTTTAGTAAACAGGCTACTGTAAAGTTTCATTGTACAGACAATGACTGCTAATTAGCAATGCATAAAATACAAATGAAGTGCTACAATTTTAGTCACATTACTTTGAACTATGATAAAAAGCTCTAAAAGACACCACAACACAAAAGTGAACGGTCCAGTTCAGTGACTAAGATGAGTTGAGGTAAAGGCCACAGTAGCACACAGCTAGGGGTCTAGTTGGCACTCATCCTTCAATGTGGCCATGCATTTAATACTATTTACAGTAAACTAATATTTTTTACAAATTCAGTCCTTGTGGCATAGTTACAATTTAAGAACTGTCACTTGAGGCCAAAACCACATTTTTCTCCCATCTGTATACCCAATGTCTGCTGCAAAGCTGGAAATATCAGCATAGGAGTAAATGGGGTTTAACTCCCCTTTTGAGGCAGCCTTAAGTGGCCATTCACAGAACTAGCGATTTGCACTTGTGTGTTGGCTTTATTTTTATGCCCAGTTGGTTTCTGCTTGAATTAAATCCATTAACGGGCCACAGACCTTTGATCTGTCAAAATCTGGCCCACTTCCTGCTGTCATCACTAACCTTCTGCCCTTTTTAAAGTAGAACTGCCAATACATAATTTTGGGGGGGTTAAATATGCCCTCTGTGTTGTTGTGTCAAACCTTCAGAATAGAAAAAATTAAAAAATAGGTTAATTGCTGGAAATCAGGCTTTGGTCTTGCTGGGTGCATTACATAAAGAGAAGTTTGATGTTTCGGGACTGAGCAACCTATCCTGGGTTGATTCTCCGTCTGAATCTTCATGGAGCTGCACTGCTTTGACTTTTTAAACAGCTTTGCAACTTTTGCAGCACGTATAGTATTTTACACATTAATGTTATGATGCAGATCCACCTTGAGCTAATTAAAACTGCTGTTTTATTCAGCACTGAAGTGTCTGATTTATCTAAAATTGTTTATTACCCTGCTGTCCACCTCATCAGCTATCTATTAGACCATGTTTGCTCTTTGTGGTAACACTACTACATGCTTGTGGGCAAGACACACTTCTTCAATGCTAAATATTCATACTGCTCTGTATTTGTGTAGGTGGGCGTTTTTGAATGTACTTGTGTGTATGTGCATGTGGCTGTTGCTATTTATATGCTTCCTCATCCATATATGGTTCATCTTTTCTACATAGAAAAACAGCAAAAGCTATGCAGGTCAACTGTAAGGTGCACTGGTTAAGTACAAACAGCCATGTATGCGTGTGTGTGTGTGTGTGTGCTACGATGAGCCTTCCAGTCTGAGTGCCATATGCCAGTCTACGTGTCTCCTGTGTCCAGCATGTGAGATCTTGCCTCCTCAGACCAATTAGAACACTGTTGCAGTGACACTTGCACATCAGGCGGGGGAATTGTAAATCAGATGCTCGTTGTTTCTGTTGTCCTCTCATCTCTGAGTACCTCAGCTGTCTTGTTTACAATAAAATCTCTGGAGTAGCTTTCCACTCATGCTTTCTGTGTGACTTCCTACTACATTACAATAACTAGTGTGGAAATAAAATGTTCTCTAATGGAACCGCTGGCGAATACTGCAATTAGCCCTATCCAGAGGGAGTAAGTAGGTCTCTGTGCATCCCCAATAGCACCCGAGTGGAGGCAGGAAATAGTATGACTCCATTCCTATTATCGCTTAGCTTTGCATACAACATATTCGGTTACTGCTCTCTGTAAACTGATTTTTTTGTCTAATACTAACTACTCATCTTGCATAGGGCTCATTAGCAGGGCTCAGAGCCAGTTAGTGCCACACTCACTCCTAGGGAAAAAATGCATTTCTGCGTCACACCATCACAGTCATCAGCAAAGCCATCTACGAGCCTGCTCACGGTCGCTAGGGCTGGAGGCTGTTTCATATTCACAGTCACAGTCAATCAAAGGATCAGTAAGTCAGTAATTATAAATGAGTCTGGACACTTTCACACCCACTAGCAGGTATTAGCCATGAGCATGCAGAGCACGTCTGCTACATTAATGGGCACTATTTGGCAATGCCACACTGTGCCAGCTGTGGCTTTTTAGAAGAGGTCAAGGGAGGGGGTGGGTGGGAGATGAAAGATGTGAGAAGTGAGAAAAAGTAAATGTGAAAAGACGTTACTTTTATGCTGAGTGGTAACATGTTCTGAATTAATCCAAAATAGTCGCCTACTGGAAGGTGGGATTATGTTTATATATGAACATGCATACACACAAATACACATGCTTTTTACTGCATTTATGCAACATTTTTGCAGCCTCTGACTCACCGATAATATAAAAATTATACATGGAATGTAATATATGTATTTTTATACTGATACTTAATGCAGCAAACTTTCTGTGGCTTTTCGGGGAATTCTGTTTACATACATACAAACATTGACCAGATACATGTCATCAGTGGTCTTTACCCTTCCTTGCTTTTAGCTGCATTTTGCTGTCTTTCGTGGTCTCTGTCTTTCTCTCTCAACTTAAATGCCCCATTATCAACAAGACAGACAGATTTCTTTTCTCTCTTTTTTTGGCATCTTTGTGTCTACTTTCTCTATTGAACAAATAACCTTTTCTTGAAAAACAAAAAAGCTTATGCGAGAATTCACAGAGGACACAGGAAAGGCAGAAGACTGATATATAGCGGGTCTCGGTACTTAGGGTTCATCAACTGGCATATAGGAAGGAGAAAGGTAAGGTAAGAAACCTCTAAAGTGACAGAGTGAGACACGGTGAATGGGCATCCGTCTATCCTGATAAAGACAATGAGATTCATGGAAATTCAACAGCTCTATTAGTTTTTCGAATAGGAAAGGCTGGCAGAGGAGATGGGGTGGTGACTCAAGTGAGACACTATAATCCCTATGTGGCTCTGAATACAGTATGGCAGGGCACCAGATGACACTTTAATGACAGTTACATCTTTTTTATGGTGACGTACAGTCACTTTACCTTTCAAAGCGTAAAGAGTTATGTGAGTTAAATGAAGCATGTAAAACAACTTACTTGAAATGTTGAACATGAAATATTTGGGTGAAAACCCACGCGGTGATAACTGAAGCCTCTTTGTATGGAGTGTTTATGTTCTTCTGGGTGTCCCGTGGGTAATAACTGCCTCACCTCTGCACCAGGTGGGCAGTTATTCCCTCCTTTTTCCACCACTGAGAAGCACGATGAAGTCATTTAATTCCTGTGTGATGTGTTTTCATGTTATAAATCATCATCCATTGGCCTGCCAATTGCCCAGAATACTGGCCGTAGATTTGGCCGATCCCCCGAGTGCCGGAGAGCAACCATAAGTGTTTTTTATTTAGAAGTATATTAATTTAAAAGTAGAAGATAAATTCACTCTGCATCTTTCCAGTTGTTTTATTATGTCTTTTCCTTTCATTTTTCTGCGTTTTTACTTATTGATTTATTTGTTTGTGACCGTACAGATAAACACCGTTAAACAGAAATAAGGAAATGCAACAGATGTAATGCAGGCGGGGCATTTAGCCGTCAGTTTGCAATTCCCGTCTCCAGCTCTGCAGCCTTCCTGCTTATGAAAAAAAAAGATTTTTGTAGATAATATGTGTGTTTGTTTGTTTTTCATTTGGGGAATACACAGGCAAACTTTTCTGTGGACAGCTTAAAACTAGATTTTAACACAACAGTATAAAAGCAGATACTCCTGTACACTAAGCTGTTTTTGTTTCTGTCTGTCTTCTCACCACTACAGCTAACATTGATTTATTGAACTGCATTTCATATATAATGACCTCAGGGAAATTAATTTTGGCTTAGGGAGCCTAAAATACTTTACCTTAGACCTTTTTTTTCCCAAGGCTTTAACACATTTTTATTTTATTGCTCAGTGTCTGTCATTAGTTTATATTTTCAACTTGTTACAATAGTTTAGTCTATGTTTTCTCCTAATTTGTCAGATCAGCTTTTTCAATGTTGCATTAAAATAGAAAATAATTAAAAAAAAACAAAGCCTCTACCTGGCATGGGCTCCGGCTCACAAAAGAGAATGCGTAAGAGAGGAGAAGCGAGAGGGAAAAATAGAGGTGAGAGAAAAGAGAGTGAAGTATTCACATTATACTGGGTTATGTAATCTCCAGTTGAGCGATTTTGTTTGTGTTAGTTTTGCATGCATGCGGTACCATGAATCAAACAGACATACAGAGACTAATTGGGTTCGGAAAAGGAATTTTGTGAGTGTGTTTCTGTGTGTGCAGACTTATGCAAGGTTGTGTGTGGAGGAACTTATTTCCACTGTGTGTCTCTTTCTCACCCTTGTACTTTTTATTCTTTGCTGTTGAAATCCATTAAATGGCTTTGCTGGCATTGCCATATATAGATGCACTATTGCCAGTGAATGATATGAATACTGACATTAATTTACTTTCATTTTCTTCCTCTGTTGCATAATTCATGACTGTATTTGTCACTGTGCAACACGAGGGCTGATTTTCTTTATGCCGGTATCATGGTGTAGATCTTAATAAAGAGATTTGCTCTAACAGTACCTGTAAAGTGCTTTCACAATATTGAACATGCTGAACAGGTGCTCTATAGTATTGAAATAAATATGTTTGCTTTCCTAAATACTGTTAACCCAGATGTTCAGACTTACAGTGATACAAGCAATGAAGGCATGAATATAATTATGCGATACAGCCAGTGTTGTAGAGACTGACTTCCTAACTATCCACTGTAGATACTAGCCTTAATTGGGTTTCTCATTATTTTATTTTTTTTGTTTTTTGTTCTTATTATTTTTGGCTAAATTGACTTTATTCAAAGTTAAGCACGTACTACTTTATTTTATGATGTGTGTCAAAACAAAGGAAGAAAATTAGGTCCCAAATGGAAGTAATGTGGATTCCATAAGAAGAAAAAAACATTTACTTTAAAGGTTTTGTTGCTGAGTTCACGTTATACTAAACTTTGTGTCGCAGCCATTTTAGTAGCATTGCTACCGAATCTCTCTCTACTTACTCATTTTAGTTCTCTTTAATTTTACTTACATAGCACCAAATCACAACAAAAAGTCCCCTCAAGGTGCTTGAGTCAATTAGGACTTATCGACTGCCAATGCAAACATTCGTCTTCCCCATAGATTTAATTCAAATGTCTTTGGGGATTCCCTGACCTTTCTTCTGTCTCTAGCATAATGTGGATAATTGTGATTTCACATGAAATTTCAAGACATACTAGCAGGTGACAAATTTAAATAAAAAAACTCAATTCTTGACCCCTGCCACCAGGGGGTCTGTTGGCTCCGTTAAGCTGTCGAGGCTTTTGGAGTCCATTTATCGCTGTAGAGGCACATCGATACACGATTACTATGATCACCTTTATTCTGTGGTGAAATATTCTTATCCGGATAGGAGTGGTCTCTTCCAAGACAACAATTCACCCATGCCCTAGGCTGTGAGGGGTCACTCAAGCCAGGGAAAACGTGAATCATATGCTTTCCATTATCACCAGACCTCACAAATGATGATGCAGGAGACTGTAGGAGACTGTGCCTGCCGGAGATTACCTATGGCACACGTAGGTGTACAGTAGGGAATATCTTTTAAAATAAAAGCTTTCAATCAATGCCAAGGCACTCCAGCACTGCTCTGGTGGCAAACCTTACTAATGCACTTTTTGGTGGATTTTGGTTGACACTTTCTTGCATCTACTAACCTGTAAACTGCTATGATCACACTCCTATAGACTAATTACATTGTATATTTAGTATTCTTTCATATTAAATTAAATGTTGAATATAGTAGAAATTTAGCACTGGATTTGGGTGTTTGAACTGCTTGGTGTTTTAATGTGAATATCAATGCATTTGGACATTTCATATACAGCATTAGTCATTATAGAAACTCTATAATCTTCACATTTCCTTTGATATAAGGGTTAAGCTCTTCTGGCAAAAGGCAATGGAAGAGAGGCATCCTTGCCATAAAAAAAAAAATGGAACCTTGGAAATGTGACACTATATGCTCATTCACATATATTACTCATATCATGGCAGCATAAGTATTTACACCTGCATGTACTTCTTGAGAAGCCTAGGCTGCACTTCACTGATCCCTCCAATCATTACCTAATGTAGCATGAAAACATACAGAGAATTTTGCAAGAAGAGAGTAAAAGTGACTGCTGCTCAAAGCCACGCAGACAAAAAGAGCTGGGCAGCAATGTGGGACACCGAGCAGAGAGAGCAGTGTGTGGCCGCAGGGTCTTGCCCCACACTGGGTAGATAAAGGCATGGTTGTAGTGGTCTCAAGAGGATGGAGATGGATGCATTATTAAAGAATTTGACAGCAGTATGGGTTCATATTTAGAACCCCTGACTAAAGAGCATGACAAATAGCTTGGCATATCTCTAATTCAGTACAGTTCACATAGTTTATTAGCGTCGCACAACTTTTAAAAGTGAAACGAGAGGACTGTCAGTAAAGGAGTAACCGTCAATGTTGGTGTTATGTTTCAGTATAAGCCAACTGCAATCTACCACAGCTTTATCCAGTTTCTACCCAATACAGACTATGGGTTCAAAGACTGGTCGTTTAATTAAGCGCACACAAATGCTTTATGTTACAGTGATACTCTAGACAACTGTGTGCTTTCAGCTTTGCAGCAGTTTGGGAAAGGCTCTTTTGTGTTTTAACAAAACTGTATCCCACTAAAGAAAGTGAGCTAAATTAAATTTTAAGGATTTATTATAAGAATTTTTGCCATCTTGAGCTTAGCTGAACATTCGTGAATTGTATTGAAATAAATTGTCCTTATTTCCCAGCGTAGTCTCACTGACACTTGCCACAAGAGAGGAATTCTCAATTATGTAATTGCTGGCTTGATAAGTAATGAGCAAGAAAGAATTGTGATTATAAATTCATTTCTGAAGTATTTTTGAAGCCAAAATGGCAATTACTTAGTACCTCTTGCTGTTTAAATGTGATCAATCGCGTTTTTGTCTCTGATTGTATCGAATTTTTTTTTTTTTTTTTACTTTATAGTCCAACTGATTAATGACAAGAATTTCTTGATTACTGCTTAATAAAAATATAATTTGCTTCTGGCTTATTCACCAACATCCACTAACTGTGGTATGGAAAGGTTTTGTACTTTCACCTGCTTTGTGCAGGCAATCTTTATGTATTCTTGTGTGTGAATCTGTAGATAAATACTGTTATCTCATTGAAGACATCCCACTAGGGGCACACACTTTGTGAGGTGTGAAGCATTGTGGGTTAACTGTCTGAAGACTAAAAGGCTAAAAATAGCTCAAAGCTCTGAGGTGCAGCTCCACAGGACCTGAAAGAGGTCAGTATGTTTGCTTCTCTCCTAGTGTGAACATCATGTGTCTGCAAGTCTGTGTTATGGCCTCTCCTCTGCACCTGTTTGTACTGCTGTGCGTGCTCAGCATCCTTCCATGTGTTTGCATTTGTACAATCTAATTTGTAATACAGACTGTATGTTTGACCTTGCGCTCTACCTGAATCATCTCTCCCTTGCAGCATCTCTAATGAGAAAGTAACTCTCATTAGGAAAAATCTAAGAGAACAGACAAAGTAAGGTTATTTGGAAATTATAATTTTAACCCTCCTAGCCAAGAGCTTAGAAAGGAACTGTACATCATCACCAGAGCGTTTTCACAGGGAAGGTGAGTTTAAAAGGAATAGTTGATAACAGGTGTTCTATTTAGGGAAAGAAAAAAGTGAGTGAGAGCTATAAAGCAAGAAAGAAAGAGAGCGGGAAAGAAAGAAAGAGAGGCACCAGAAACTGGAAGAGCAGGAATTCTCTTTGTTCTTACTTCAAAGGCCACTCATAGTCATCCAGAGCATTTCAGTCATGGCTCATTTGGGATATCATGCATGAATATAAAAGCATGACTTTGCTCTGTGAACATAAGGTCTCGTATAGAACCTGGGTTTTGACGTAAGCAATACAGTTGTTCATAATGAATTCTAATGAAGTGAGAAACAGAGATGTCAACATGAGATGCCTTCAGTAATATTGCAGTCATCTATTTCTACATTCACCCCTTTATATTTTGCTAGGAAAATCAGAATTATGTGCAGTGATTTATTGAGACATGTGCAAACATACACGGAAAGGCAAAAACAGAGTTTGCACATTTTAATGAACTTTAAAGTTAATATTTAGTAGGAGAACCTTGTTGTTTAACACAGTCTGAACTCTCTTAGGTAAGCTTTCTTCGATTTCTTTCTTGAGAAGTCTTCAGAAATAGTTCTCTAGATCTTCTTTAGTTAGTACTCTAATTGACTTCAATGATGTGCGGCATCTGGGGAGGCCAAACCATGACTAATAGTGATCAGTTGTGTGTTTGCTATTTGGGTATGCTTTTATTGCTTTGTATCTTTTTGAGATGATTGCATTTCTGGACAAAATAAAGCCAATGCCACTTAGACGCTTTCCAGGTGGCATTGCATGGTGAATCAAAAGCTTGGTGGGACTTTTCTGCGATTATAATATCCCAAACATTGCTGGCTGAAATGTAGCTCCAAACCATGACAGAACCTCCACTGTGTTTTAAATATAGCTCTAGACACTGCTGGATCGGTCTCTTGGCCTCCTCCTTACTTACTGATGATGATTTCAACCAAAAATTTCAATCTCTATCTGCCAAATGTTGAAAGACATTCAGAAAACCTCAAAATCTATTGTTCAAAAGGACTGTCAAGTTTGGGCTCCTTGAAAGTACATTATAAAGAAATCAGCGAAATGACTCAAGACTTTTGCAGTTTACCGTAAGCTGTCTGGAGAATTCATGATGCATTAGGTGT
>VUQR01019042.1:0-11661 GCA_015108515.1 Hemichromis elongatus | reverse complement strand
CGCAAGAGGAATTCTTAAGTAATCCAAATATGAGGGGAATTAAACCTTAGCACCTTTATTGTTACAAAACATGGGCAGCTTCCCCAGCCTCCAGGGTGCTCAACTACCAAACTTTGTATTTATAAGCAACAACATCAGTGTGCCATTACACAGAAATAAATTAATTACTTTGCAGATTCACATTTAATGCAGGTGCCTATACAGAACTGTATAGTTACTAATATTTGGATCATTGACAAAAAACTAAATAAGTGTTGAAAGCTAATTAAAATGAAATTAATATACAAGAAATGAACTCCAGCTACTTGGTACTATCAAATCCACTTTACTTTTTTAGAAATTTCCTCCTACCATTCAAAATGAAATTAAGGCCACTGACTCCGTCGGGATTTAAGGGCAGCCATAAAAAACGACATTCATGAAAAGTGAATCAGTACAAGTTACCTGAACAACGCTGGTAAGCCTCACTGATCCTTTGTAACTCAGTCAAATAATCCCACCGATGTAGGAAGTAAGTCAGCACTGCGTCCAGCACTCACCTGACAGAAACACCTGCACTCTGCGTATCCGGACACCTCGAGGAGAAGGAGGAGAGCGACGATGACCACCAGTTTCATGACGACCCTTCTTGTTTCCACGGACCTCTGCTTGACCAACTGCAGCTTCTCTCTGTAGCTACGTGTGAATGAAAGCAGCAGAAGCTGTGAGGAGAAAAAGGAGGAGGAGGAGGAGGAGGTGATCTGCCGTCAGCTTCCTGGTTATTTCCTCATTTTCAGTCCGCTACGTGCAATACGTGACGACCCGGTCAACAGCAGCAGCAGCTTTAATCACGTATCATCACACTGACATCACTCCAGTGCTGCCAGTGTCTCCTCTTTTTAAACACTTTGGTGTTTGTAGGCATTTAAACGCTGGGCGCGTTTTGCTTCCTGTTCGCTCACAAAAGCATCCGACTGGAACTCACAGCGAGGCTCACATGGAGGCGATTCGCTGTTTTTTTTAGATAGCCTCGGTAGAAAATAGAAATCATATTAAAATTAACCGGTTTGAATTCAATGTGGCATACATGACGTATTTTAATACACAGAAGAAACCCCCCCAGCAATATGCTGGATAAATAAATATTTTTTACAGCAGGACAATGTGATATGTGTTTTAATGAAAATGTGAAGAAACAACTGTGCATATGTATTATTAACTACACTCAATACGGCCCACGTATTTTTTCCTTTAAAAAAAGAAAACGATAATTATGATTTTAAAGTTTAAAAATTGCTGCTGTAATACTAAAGGTCAGCCACACTGCGGCGCTAAAGGACAATTATTGGCCTTTCCATTTGAGGGACGGTTCAAATGAGCTCCAAGTTTTACCGTAGAAAATACAGTAGCCTAATAAAATAACTTTAAAAATATAACACCTCAATGAAAACAGAACATCCATTCGTTTCTTTAACCTCTTCTTCCCGTTGGATTGTGTTTAAAATTTTCTTCAGCGGGAAACCTACGTCCTAACTTACGTCATAAACGGAAACTCTTTTAGAAGGCTCTACGTGACCTGACTAAAGCTTGATTTAGACTTCTATGGGCAATTTACAAATCACACCCATTTTCACTCACTATGTGTTTATATATTACCCCACATTTAATTATAAGTTATTATTGTTACTATATTATTAATCTCTAAACACTTTCACAGTGTCTTTTGTCCTGTCCCCCGCCCCCCAAACTGGTCGGGACAGATGGCTACCCCTCTCTGAGCCGGCTTTTGCGGAAGTTTCTTCCCGTTAAAAGGGAAGTTTTTTTTCTTCCCGCTGTCGCCAGGTGCTCGGGGGTCATCAGATCGTTGGGGTTTTCTCGCTATTATTGTTGGGTCTTATATAATATAAAGCATCTTGCTATACAAATAAAATTAAATAGAAATGAAACAACTGATGTTGTAACTGGAAACTCCATTTATCCCTACACTGTAACCTTCCACACTATTCAAATGGCTCTGGGATGCGTTGACCCAACATGTAGTTAAATTTTTTGGGGAGGTGCACATCAGGTTACGTAGAAGTTTACAGCATAGTGTTAAAATGAGTTTCCGGTTACATCGTAAGTTATGAAGTAGCTTTCCCCTTTCGTTTGTATTTCAGCAGGACAAAGCTAAACTGTGTAGTTCGACTGTTACATCAGTATGGCTTCATAACAAGAGAAGAGTACTGAAAAGTCCAGATCTTCCTGAGAACTGAAAACATTTGGAATGTTATGAGATAAAAAATACAACAAACAGGGCCCAGGACTGCTGAATACTATATCAGACAAGAATAAGACAGCATTTCTCTCCCCACAGTCCAGCAACCAATCTACCCAGTTCCCACACATTTACAGAGTGATGTTAAAAGAGAGGGGGTGCTACACAGCGGTAAACATGGCTCTGTCCAGAACTTTTTGAGTCCTGTTGCTGCCGTAAATTCAAGCTAATAATTCAAGCTAAAAATGCAAGCTAATGCCTCTTGTGGAGACAGAGCTCATGCATAACACGGGTATCTACTATCTACTTTTGTTTACAGTAAGCAGTAAGTTGAATTTACTTCCAGGAATAGTTTATTGTTTTTACGTCGGCTCCATGGTGTAGTGGTTAACACCTTACACGTAACAGACCCTCAGATCAGGACCAGCAGGAGGCACAACCCCAGCCTCAGGGGTCACAAGCCTGTGTACTCTAATGCTGGTCATTGTGGACTTCTTGTACGTTTAACTTAAAAAAAAAATTAAGTTTATGTTTACACAAGAAACAGATAGGACAGTGTTTCCCAATCATTTAAGACTTGTGTGCCTCTTTAGAAATACATGCATACTTACATATAATTTTAGTAAATCCTAATATTTTTTAAGTATGATTTGTCGGTTCCACAAATTCAAATGTTTTTATTGATATTGACATTGATTGATATTTTCAGTCCTTGTTAATGTTTTCTTTCCAAAACAAGAAGTTATATAAATAAATATTGGCAATCAAAACTTAAATCAAACTTGCTCAACAAGTTAACCCCTAACAGATACACATCTTTTATGTCATATTTGTTCCTTTTTTCTTGTTCTCTCTATTTCCAAACAACCTCAGAATACAGCTTGAAAGGAGATTGTTTTGTTTTTGTTTTTACAAAAATAGTCACGTGTCAAAGAGCCTCATCATACGTTTGTGTAATGTGAATTTTTAATGTGTTATCACAGGGTTAAATTTCTAGAAAATTTTGCACCCGCTTTTACTTTTAATATCTCTGACAAAATCATACATACTTACTTTTTCAGTTTTATTTGTAATTAAGTATTTTCGCTGTGTTCAAAAAGATTTTCACCAGTGCGCTGTATTTTATAAATTGGTCGTTATTCTTCTTTTGAATTATAATTAAAACTAAACAAGCAGCTCTCAAATACTGCAGCAAATTTCCTTTTGAAGTACAGTTAAATACACGTACAGTGCTGCATGAAATTAAATAGCCAGTCATAGATAGTTGAGTAAATGAACCGTGTTACATTCCGACACTTAATAGAATCGAATCTGTCACCTAAAATAGTTTCCACGTCTCCCTGACGTACGAGCTAAAACATTCAGCATCGTTCCGGTGTGGATGTGGACCTCATTAACTGTGGCTTTGGAAACATTTCCTTTTCTTACATTTTCTTGTAGTTTCGTCGCTGGTCGCCCCCCTACACTATTACTCTCTCTATTTTGGTGCTTCCTCGCGCTGCCAAGCCCCTGACGTAATGCTCTGCTGTTAATGATTAGCATGTGGAAACGGCCAGAGCGAGCCCCCTTACGTCAAGGCGGCCGAAACAAAGACGGATATTGGCTGCACGGATCTTCAAAATAATACACAATACAATACACAATACTTATCAGAAACGCCCACTATGGTGCTAAGTAACCAAGTAGATGAACTCATCAAATACTATTCACAAGCATCTTTCGGAGAGTACTTTAGTTGAGTATGGTATCTATTGCTTCTTCATACTTGTACTTAAAAACCTGTGCTTTTAAAATGTAATTATCTCCATACAAAACAGGTTGAAGGTCATGGAATTTTTTTTCTGATAATTCTGCAAATTCAAGTCAGGATTATGAGTTCTGAGGGGAAAAGGTCAGAATTCTAAAATAAACAATTATTTAAAAAAAAAAAAGAATCAAAATTCTGGTAAAAATCCGGAGAAAACCCAGAATTAATAATTCTTACTGTTTTCTCTTTGAATTCTGAATTCTGATTTCATTCATGAACCCTATATCCATAGTTAATCATGGTACGCACTAAAAAAAAATACACGATCTTAAGTCGAAACCAGTGTAGTTGGTTTTCTTGAATGACGTTTTCTAAAAGTGGTCAGCGCCACAGCATAGCTTTATTTTGAAAAGTCTTAACAGAAGTCGTTATCACAACTGTATCGCTCACTTAACCGTGGAGTTTTAGGGCAGTGGATCCCGTCTGCTGGGGGAGAGACAGAGGAAAAGTTAGTCAAGATGGCAAATCCCACAGACCGGGAGTAAAGGGGCACCGCTCCCCGAAAAAGCCGAGCCTGCCGCCCGTTCTGAGACAAACCCAACGATGCAAACCGCGCCATCAGGTAGGAACCTTACACCTTCGTAATAACCGTTTCTCCCACAATTATTAACACTCAAATTGAAGTTTTTAGCTAAGCTGTTTCTCTCCACTGTTTTATCAACTCTACCCCAGTCTTTAAATGAAAACTACACAGTTTTAGCGACTGACTAAGGGCTTCTCAAGTAATGCCGCGGGTAATGTGGAATTCCCAGCTAATAAATGTTATTCGCGGAGCTTGTTGGGATATTTGCTAACGGTAACTTGCGTCAAAATCACAGCTGCTACGCGGTTATTCTGTGGGAACGTTCTAGATAGGAACGTGGATAAATGTACGGACCTGTTCTCTAGTTTTTACGTTTCACAACATTTTACAAACTCCTCGCACACTCTAACACATGCCGACAGTCATTCCCTGTGTGCTGATGAAGCAAAGTGACAGTTTAAGACAGCGGTGAGAGCTCGGGAACCTGGAGCCAGCTCGTAGCCTGCTCTGCAGCGTTTGTACAGCTGAAAGCTAGCCTTCACTGCCCGATCTCGGTCTCCGACACGAACTAACCTGTCATTAGAATAACGGAGGGAAGTCGGTACTACCGTCTGTGCTGCACACAGGCGTGCCAGTGGCCACCGTCGGTAACCCGGCGTCCTTTTTGGAAAATTCCGAGATGTAGCGCCACTAGTACCGACAGCTGTATTTTTAGGAATGGGTGGATACCAAAAAAACGCAATTATTTATTTTTGTCCCGGTGGTGAATGCCACAAGCCTGTTCGCATAGCGACGGCGAGGAGGAGACCTATAAAGTATAAGGGATTTTTTTCCAAACTCCACCACTGCAGCAGCAAGTCTGCAAGGCTGAAGCAACAGGGACACCGTCGCGTTTCTAACGATACTCAGTGCGCTGTAAAAGTCACCGTAGAGGTCTGATAGGAAGGGGGAGACCTACTTAAAGAAGAGCTGAGAGCAGCGTGGGTTAAATGTTCCCTTTATTCCACTCCCTCACTTAACATCTGACACCCTCTTGTAGGGCTGAGAGGGATTCCCTGAAGAAAAATGCCTGTGAGGCTGAAGCTGATGTGACACAGCCTGTGCTGGAAGAAAGCTGACTCATCAAATATCAATCTCTCTGAGAGTGACTAAGCAACAGCAGGAGTTCATATCACCTAATGCCCAGCAAGAAGAGCAACTAGCACTCCCCCCTCCCCTCCTCTCTCACCCTTACAACCCAGAGATTATCATACAGGAGAAGGCTCCAACAGGAGTACCGGCAGAGATCGCTGACCTGACTAATAATAAAGAAGCTTAGAATGGTAACACAGCTCCACAGCTGAACAAAGACGCCAATAACTGCCGTAAAGCCACCGTTCAGTCTTAAGAGCAGATACGCTTCAGCCCTCAACCCCCCCGTCTCACAGACCATGATGTTTCGCGATCAAGTGGGCGTGCTGGCCAGCTGGTTCAAAGGGTGGAACGAATGCGAGCAGACGGTGGCCCTGCTGTCCCTGCTGAAGAGGGTGAGCCCAACCCAGGCCCGCTTTTTGCAGCTCTGCCTGGAGCACTCGCTCGCCGAATGTACCGAGCTGCAGGTCCTGGAGGGGGAGGCCAATAATCCAGGTAGGACTACCACATGCTTGGCCAGATGCATTTACTCGCACTCATGAACACTACAGTTACTCATTTATTCTTCACACTGCACTCTTCTCCTTCAGCCACTAAAGTCTTCTTATTATAATGAAACAAACTTGGTAAAAAACAAAACAAAACAGCTGTGCTTTTAGATTTATTTAAGCACATTTCTGAAATCTGGGAGTTGGCAGCAGTTATTACAGAAGAGGAAAGAGCGATACATCTTCTCCACTTACAGAGTTGGAATCCATTGATGCAGCAGTTATCACAGTCACTGTGACATTTAGCTGTTTTTGGTCAGGTTGTTCACTCATTTAAAAATAAATGTGTTTTTTAATTATTTCCATTGTAGTTCCCAGTCTTGTGACAGGCACACTAGAAAATCTGTGTGCAGGCATTAGAAGAAACTTCCTGTGTGAGGTGTTCCTGTAGATCCATCAGCAGTGGTAAATGGCTGAATCATTGATGGTGTTGTGCTGCATTCTGGCTAGTTAGTGGATGAGAGTGAGAGGGGGTTGAGTACTCGCACACGTTACCTCAGCTGGCACCACAGCTGGTTGGAGATGGCAGTTGGTTAGTGCGCCAGCCTGTATTGCCGTGGCGGTCCCGGATGGGTACTTGGCCAACACAACTCAGTTAGTGCGGTGCGGTGTGCATTCTGTTTTGGTTTTTGTTCCATCAGACTGCAGTGTGGCCATGGAAACTAAAACCCTGGCAACCGACTGAGCTCATGAAAAATAGAATGAAGCACTGCTGCTGCTGCTGCTGCTGCAGTGGAGAGGAAGCGTCTCTGTGCACCTATGGCAACAGCTGTATGCGGTAACACTGGGCCATCACAGTGGCCCTGCCTGAAGTGATACTCACACATATTACAGAGTTTCCATCAGGGTGTACCACAGCCAGGGGCTTCGGTTCATACAGGCTGGTCTTTGTTATTGTTGAGTAAAACTGGAGACATCAAAGCACAGTTTATGAAATTCTATTGGTCGACCCCTCCCAGAGTCAGGCTTGTTCATAGTGTCAGGGATCAAAGCAAAATGAAGACATAGGGAAGCGATGGAGGAGGGCTTATGTCTTCTAATTCATCAGCTGCTCCTTTTTTATTTTTGTTTTTTTTACTTTTCAAAATGTGCTCCATCGCGTGGTTTTTGTGGCGATATTTAAGTCATTTATGTTCAGTGTGGCTCTTAAATCTACAGTTAACAAGACTCTGATTTATTTATTTATTTAATTATTTATTGATTCATTGATTCTCAGGAGAGTTGAATTCCTAACAGAGGAGGCTGGATAATTTTTCATTTGATTCATTTTCTGAGAATGAATCTACTTCAGCATTATGATCTGTTATATTTACCAGCCAGTGTAGTTACCTTCATCTGTGTCTTGTGATTGTTGAACTGGAGAGCCCTACAGGTGCTACCCAAAATACAGGTTTTAATTAGAGGTGTGACAAAAGTGCACAACATTGTGTTGTGACTCTGTCTTTGTGTATTGTGAGACACTGACTTATCCTAATTGCCCATGTGGAGCTGTTAACATCCAGATCTAATGGAAGCTGAACCAGCTAGGAACAAGTGATGATATTTGTTTTATTTTTCATTTGTTTTTTTTTCTCAACATATAAGTCAAAAAACCATTGATCTAGATTATTGCTATGTCCCAAATTTTTAATGTCTGTGTATATACAGTTGCAGGTTCAAATCCCCAAACCACTGATTAAAAAAGCTAGAACACATATTGGTGACAGTGTATTGATCCATGAACCAGTCTGTTCAGTACAGTTTACTTCAGTCTAGTTTTGTGTTTACTTCAGCACTTGACAGTGATAGGAGCAGCTTGCAGGAGAGCCAGTGTAACATGGAGGAAGCTAACAGCAAAGTGTTAACGCTTGATTACAAATCTCTTCGTCACAGTAAGCACTGATATCAGATTAGTGAAAGTATCGACAGATACTCTGTGTCAGGGTTACAGCCACAGTTATTGGTGGTTGATGTTGATACATCCAACAGACTGTTTTACATCAATAAAATAAGAATAATTTGCGTAACTAGCCCGGGCAGTAATATTTAATTGTCTACTAGTCAAACAAACCTCTGGCTCAACTCTGCCTAATTATAATCTATAGTAGTTTATAAGAGTTGGTACCTACCTCTATACCCAAATATAATAATAATTATTATTATTAGCAGGGATTGTAACATCTAGTCCTTTTACTGAATCGCTTGATTGTTGCCAAAGTAGCAACTTTGTTGCTAGATTTAACAACTTTTTTTTTAGCTTATTTGTATTTTTTTCCTTAATATATAAATTTTTTTCTTGTCCAAAAAAAAATCAAAAAATCTATACCATATCATTTTAGTCTTTGTCTCCTTCAGAGTGAGGCACACACCTCACCCTCTGTTCTCTTCACAGATCTTCTAGCTAATGTGCTCTCTTAATTTTACTTTGTTTAGTCAATAATGCTGTAAATGTTAGAGAGATCAGAGACAATTTCACTGTTCAGGCTTTGTGATTCAAAACGGTGTCTGTTTATATCCATGTCATCAGGTCAGGAATTTACAAAGTGAAGTAACTCTGTGGTTTTGCTACATTTATAGAAGTATACACATTTGAAGAGTAACACACAGCTTTCTATAATTTTCTCAATGCTTTTAAACTCATCAATTGGGGTAAGATTGTAATTATTAATATGGAACATGTCAGAACAGCTGGATTACATTTAGATTTCTATTGGAACAGATCACCCCCCTTTTCACCCCCTTTCTGGTGAACATTAAAGGTAATGATGCATTTATTGAGAAAACATACTAAATCATACTATAGTGGAATGACATGGGAATTTTCATTTTAAAGTTATTAAATGAGCTCCGAAATTCTGTATAGCCTGGAATTTGACGCTGTGCCCTTCAGTTTTGTCACACCTGGATCATCTTGTGGCCATTTCCGATCTGCTGATTCAGCTTGGTAACATGAAATCCGTTGCCCATTTCAGCTCTTTGAACCTACCGTCAGAGCACATGCAGCTGAAAAGAGGGAGACTGGGAAGGTTGTCTGGTTACGTGATCCCTCTGGTATGTTGTGGTAGTTTGTTTGAGTGCTTATGTGCTAGGGTAAGGCTGATAGATCAGTTAGCTGCTTTTTTTTCTGAGTTGGTATGGACAGTTTATTGGTTTTTGAGTTTCTCAGTTTTTTAGTTGTTTTCAGTGGCTTTAAAGCTGCTTCCCTGAAAGAATTTCAACACATAGTTTTGTGAGATCTTTTTTCCCCCTCATGGATTTGACTAAAACACTGAGTACAGTTTTTGAATCAAAACAAGTTAATATATAGATACATTGTGGGTAGGAAAAAAAGCAAATTCACTAATCCTAAACTCAAAACTTCTGTGTCAAAACACTGTTTACTAAACTGTTTGTGAATGAGGACAGTGGGATTTTATGCTGACACAGAAATGAAACCTGCAGGTCCTTAAAGAGTTAACATACAGCTGGAAGTCTTGGGGTGAGTGGAAAAGCGCAACTATTTGGAAAGCGCTGTACAAATGAATGGAATCCTCTGTGACCTACTTCTCCCAGTAACTCAGATGCAGCCTTTTTCCGGCACCCTGAAAGTGACGCGACTTGAGATGTAACTCCAGGCGGTAGGATTGCTGAGGCCTGCAGAATTGCATCACATGTGATTTATGATTTATTCTTTCATGTTATTGGATTAACATGATTTTATCACGCACTGCTTTTGGTTACTTTATAGGGTTTATGTGTTTCTCAGCCTCAGCCTCAGCCTCTGTACTTTAGCAGTCCAGCACAGATGTGTAAAATGAGACCTGCATCCACTGAGTTTTTAAGTCAAGCGTAACTAAAAGTCAACAAGTGAAGTGACATCTCAAATCATTCCTATCAGTTCACATCGCAACTTTGGTGGCTTTTGGTGCAGAAATCATAGGGGAATTTGAAATACTGGTTTTACTCTTTTTATTAGCTGTCTGCTAATAAGCAGCCAGCTGCATTTTTGTTGTGATTAGGAAAGAATGTAGCTTCCTGTTTTTCCTCACCTCCTAAAGAGAACAAAAATTCTTTTGAGGCAACCTCAAGAGGGACAATATTGGATTAAGTTGAGAGGACTTAAATAGTGTGCAGAGCGCTATCTGAAGGATGACATATGCACACATGCCGGGTGTAGGGGTCGAGGAAGAGGTGGGGTTAGGGCAGGACAGTGGGCCTGGTGTTCTGAATGACTAGCTTCATTTTTGTGTGGTGTGGTGTATTGCTGACCTGGCCTGCATGGCTGTTTGAGCTGGAAGGAGGCCGCTGGGGATTGAGTACTTACAAGCAGCAGCTGTGTTGGAGAGGTGGACAGGAGTAAAACTGTACTTGAGATGAGTTGCAGCAGCAAGCACTTAGTGACACTGTATTTATATGCAGTTCCTTTGGTTTGGAGTCCGTTTTTGTTTTGTTTAGTTTTCAATGCTTTTGCACTGGTTGTTTTCTTACTGCTCAAAATTAATGTGATTTGAAGGTTGCGCAGAACAGCACAGACTATAGGGTTAGAGTTATGGCACATGTAAAGGACCTGTTAAGTGTAATGGAACATTATCTGTTTTATTTACAGTTTGCAAATGCCCTCTAGCTTTGTTTTTAAACACCTGTGAGCTTCCAGGTCTTTGTGATCTGTGATAATTAAGCTGAATTGTTTTTAAGGAACTGGAGAAAAACTGCTGTACATGTTAAACAATGCTTGTAAAGGCAGTTAGCAATGGACACTGATCTATGTTTTTTAAACAGTTCCCATTTGTTATCTTTGAAGTAGAGCTGGGCGATAGAACGATAACGATGTGTATCGCGAAATAACTTTTTCTCGATAGAGAAATGAAACTATTGCGATAGACCTCATCTCTCTCTCTCTCTCTTCCTCTCTTAAAAAAAACATAAGAACAGCCAATCCGAATTAAGTAGTGCAGAGCCGAACCAATCACAGCTGCAGCATCACGTGACATGACTTGTTACATACAGCACAAGTGCCAAGCGGCACATGTGTATTTGTTTGGGAAGCAGCCAGCGACCTTGTCGGGTAATGGAGGAAGTGAGTGTGCCGACTAGAGAAAAACCAGCCGAGAGCTTGGCTGACCAGGTTACCGAAGAGAACACAGATGACGGTTCCAGCGTTGGAGACATTGTTGAAAGGAAGGGCCAGAGAAGTAGTGTGGAGGTATTTCGGCTATTTGAAGTCTGACAAAAAACAGAGCAGCGCGCACTGTAAATTGTGCCGAAAGCATGTTCTCACAAAGTCTGGAAATACAACAAACCTTTTTGATCAGCTGAAGCAGTGCCACCCACTGGAGCACGCTCAATCTCTGACTGAAAGCGCTAATTCATCATCGAAAACGGCTTTCTCCAGCGGCTTACCATATGACCAAAAAGCTAAGAGACATAGCGACATAACGAATGCCGTAGCCTACAGTCT